>APFE030773749.1:101715-127106 GCA_000404065.3 Pinus taeda
TTATAATTATTATTTATTTAATGATAAGGGTAAAGGATATGTTATACCTGGGACGTGTTGGTGATCCTGATTTCCCTGATTAAGGGGAGCCAACTCCTGCTATATCCAAGCCATTGTCTCTGTTCAGATTATGAGGGTGCTTGATAATTTCGAGTGCTTCTCTGATCTTTCTTCTATGATGTTGCTCTTCCCTTGTGAAAATTGAGGCGCTTTCCAAGCAGATATGGTGTTTTGTTTTCGAGGAGTGCTCTTCCAAGGTTGAAGTACGAGACCTTTCATTCCTAATATCGGCACCGTGCTCCTTGAGCCTTGTCTGAAGGGAGCGACTTGTTTCACCAATGTAGCTTTTTCCACATGAACAATCTATTTTATAGACTCCTTTAAGCTGATGTTTGTCAATATCATCTTTTACAGACCTCATACCTTGCCTGATCGTTCCTGGTGCTGAGAAATGTGTGATAATGTTTTTCTTCTTTAGGATTTTAGCGATTTTGTCTGTAACTCCATGGATATAAGGTAGAAAGACCTTACCACACTGAGGTTGGTCTTGGGCCTTAGGTTCATGATACAACAACCTCCTCTCAGCTTTCTCTATGGCTCTTTTAATTTCTTGTTCCTTGTAGCCTATACTTTTAAAGGTTGCGACTAAATGATTCTTTTCTTCATTAAGATGCTCAGAGTCAGAAATTCGAAGGGCTCTGATAGCAAGAGTGTTTAGAACCCCAAAATTTTGAGCCGGGTGATGGTGGGAATCCGCATGGAGGTAACTTTCAGTGTGGGTTACCTTCCTAAATACCTTATGCCCTAGAGAACCATCCTCTTTTCTGATGATGAGAACATCTAAAAATGGGATGCTCATGTTTTCTTCAAGTTCCATACTGAATTTTATTTCTGGAGAGATAGAATTTAGGTGCATGAAAAACTTGTCCAGTTCTGCTTTGCCATGAGTCCATTTTATATTGGTATCATCGACAAATCGCTTCCACCAGGCTGGTTTTAAGGGGTATGATTCAAGGGCTTTCTTTTCAAAGTATTGCATGTAAAGGTTGGCCACGATTGGCGAAAGGGGTGATCCCATGGCCACACCAGATGTCTGCTCATAGAATATTCCTTGGAAGGTGAACACAGTTGACCTCAAGCAGATTTCAGCTAATTTTGCAGTCCCTGGATCAGTAACATCTTTTATAACCTAAATGGCTTCATCAAGAGGAATCTTGGTGAATAAGGATACTACGTCAAAGCTCACAAGAATGTCATCACGTTCTATCTTCTCATTTTTAATAAGATTCACAAAACTGTGGGAGTCTTTGATGAAGGAATTAGTATTTTCGATAAGGGGCTTAAGAATTTTAGCAACATACTTAGCAAGCTCATAGGTTGGGGAGCCAATAGTATTAATAATTGGTCTAAGAGGCACTCCTTCTTTATGGATCTTGGGTAAACCATAAATTCTTGGGATAGTTTCACAAGAAGGGATTAGTTTCTTTTTCAATTTATCATCAAGGTTGGAATCTGAGATGATCTTTTTTACCTCTTTCATAATCTTGGGGATGGGATTACTGCTCAGTTTCCTATAACTGCCACATTTTAGGTGTTCATTCATTTTGCATACATAGTCTTCTTTATCCAGGATGACTGCTGCTCCTCCTTTATCTGCCTTAAGAACCACAATCTTGTCATTGTTCCGCAAGGATTTGAAGGATCTTTGCTCTTCCTTACTTAAGTTTCTTTTGGGAATTTTGGCTTTCCTCATAATGAGAGAAAATTCCTGTCTTAATGATTCTTTTTCTTCTAAAGGAAGGTTATTAATACCCTCCTCTATGCTACAAATCATCTTCTCAATAGGGAGGTTTTTAGGAGTAACTGCAAACCCCATGCCTCTGTTGAGGACATTAACGATTTCAGGCTCTAACTCCTGGGAGGACAGATTGACAACTTTCCTTCTTAATTTTGTCTCACAAGGGTTCGCTGAGGCCTGACTTTTTCCTTCATTATGGTCTTTAAAGTTACACTTTCTGCTTTCTAAACCAAGATCCTACCCATTCTTATTTATGCTGTCTGCATCATAATTCTCTGCGTTATCACTAGCTCGATATGCGTTATTATTATTAGAACCTCTGGCTATGCCTGCGCTATCGTTGATTTTTATAACGTTATCATTTGAACCTTCTGCGTTGACAAAACCATTGGTACCTGCGTTCACGTTATCCTTTGAACCTGCGTTAATGTTATTAAAACCAATGGAAACTACGTTAACGTTATCCTTTTCTGCGTTAACAAAGCCATCGGCACCTGCGTTAACGTTAAACTGGTTTCCATTCATTGAAATTTCTGCGTTAATGCTATTAAATCTGTTGGCAACTGTGTTAACGTTATTAAAACCAATGGCATCTGCATTAACGTTAATCTGGATGTTCTTTGAACCTTCCGTGTTAGCGTTGATCCGGATGTTATCCTTTATCCACTTCTGTATTGAGGTTTTGAACGTTGTCCAGCCCAGTCTTTATGTTATACATAACGTTGTTTATACAACAGCCATCATGTGAAATATTATCAGCGTTGTCAGACTCTTGGGCGATGTTATCACATTTGCTCCTGCTCAACAAATTGGACAATTTCTTGCGCTGCCTTGCCTGAGCAATCTGTCCCTCATTATCAGCTTTCAGAGCAATCCTGGAACCAATAATCGACCAGAGATTTTTGTTGATGCTGTTAGCTAGTTTAAGGTGGGTTGGGAGAGCCAAGCGTCGAAGATTTTCAAGAGAAGCCCTAACCCTTTTAATTTCTGACCGAATTAGAGAGAAGCTTAGTTGTAAAAACGCCTTGTTATTATATCTGTTTTGCAATCTATGCTTGACTTGTGCAAATGGAGGAATGAGATTATTGTCCCTACAGTTTTTAAGAAAATGAAGATCGGCAGCTCTTCTTGCTATCCTCACTCTAAGTTTTTCAAGTAAAAGGATTTCACTCCAAATATCCCCTCCGTATAGGGACAAGATTCTAGATTTAAGAGATCTGTGGTTTGCATCTTTTGGATCAGTTACCGGAGTTAAGTTGCTTTTGGGAGTTTTGGCTTTCCTCATAATGAGAGAAAATTCATGTCTTAATGATTCTTTGTCTTCTAAAGGAAGGTTATTAATACCCTCCTCTATGCTACAAATCATCTTCTCAATAGGGAGGTTTTTAGGAGTAACTGCAAACCCCATGCCTCTGTTGAGGACATTAACGATTTCAGGCTCTAACTCCTGGGAGGACAGATTGACAACTTTCCTTCTTAATTTTGTCTCACAAGGGTTCGCTGAGGCCTGACTTTTTCCTTCATTATGGTCTTTAAAGTTACACTTTCTGCTTTCTAAACCAAGATCCTGCCCATTCTTATTTGCATTGTCTGCATCATAATTCTCTGCATTATCACTGGCTCGATATGCGTTATTATTATTAGAACCTCTGGCTATACCTGCGCTATCGTTGATTTTTATAACGTTATCATTTGAACCTTCTGTGTTGACAAAACCATTGGTACTTGCTTTCACGTTATCCTTTGAACCTGCGTTAATGTTATTAAAACCAATGGAAACTACGTTAACGTTATCCTTTTCTGCATTAACAAAACCATTGGCACCTGCGTTAACGTTAAACTGGTTGTCATTCATTGAAATTTCTGCATTAATGCTATTAAATCTGTTGGCAACTGCGTTAACATTATTAAAACCAATGGCATCTGCATTAACATTAATCTGGATGTTCTTTGAACCTTCCATGTTAGCGTTGATCCGGATGTTATCCTTTATCCACTTCTGTATTGAGGTTTTGAACGCTGTCCTACCCACTGTTTATGTCAACATCTTTAGCTCTAACGTTGTCCAGCCTGGTCTTTATGTTATACATAATGTTGTTTATACAACAGCCATCGTGTGAATATTATTAGCGCTGTCAGACTCTTGGGCGATGTTATCACATTTGCTCCTGCTCAACAAATTGGACAATTTCTTGCGTTGCCTTGCCTGAGCAATCTGTCCCTCATTATGAGCTTTCAGAGCAATCCTGGAATCAATAATCAACCAGAGATTTTTGTTGATGTTGTTAGCTAGTTTAAGGTGGGTTGAGAGAGCCAAGCGTCCAAGATTTTCCAGAGAAGCCCTAACCCTTTTAATTTCTGACCGAATTAGGGAGAAGCTTAGTTGTAAAAATGCCTTGTTATTATATCTGTTCTGCAATCTATGCTTGACTTGTGCAAATGGAGGAATGAGATTATTGTCCCTACAGTTTTTAAGAAAATGAAGATCGACAGCTCTTCTTGCTATCCTCACTCTAAGTTTTTCGAGTAAAAGGATTTCACTCCAAATATCCCCTCCGTATAGGGACAAGATTCTGGATTTAAGAGATCTGTGGTTTGTATCTTTTGGATCAGTTACCGGAGTTAAGTTTCTTTTGGGAGTTTTGGCTTTCCTCATAATGAGAGAAAATTCCCGTCTTAATGATTCTTTGTCTTCTAAAGGAAGGTTATTAATACCCTCCTCTATGCTACAAATCATCTTCTCAATGGGGAGGTTTTTAGGAGTAATTGCAAACCCCATGCCTCTGCTGAGGACATTAACGATTTCAGGCTCTAACTCTTGGGAGGACAGATTGACAACTTTCCTTCTTAATTTTGTCTCACAAGGGTTCGCTGAGGCCTGAATTTTTCCTTCATTATGGTCTTTAAAGTTATACTTTCTGCTTTCTAAACCAAGATCCTGCCCATTCTTATTTGCGCTGTCTGCATCATAATTCTCTGCGTTATCACTGGCTCGATATGCGTTATTATTATTAGAACCTCTGGCTATACCTGCGCTATCATTGATTTTTATAACGTTATCATTTGAACCTTCTGCGTTGACAAAACCATTGGTACCTGCGTTCACGTTATCCTTTGAACCCGCGTTAATTTTATTAAAACCAATGGCAACTACATTAACATTATCCTTTTCTGCGTTAACAAAACCATCGGCACCTGCGTTAACGTTAAACCGGTTGCCATTCATTGAAATTTCTGCGTTAATGCTATTAAATCTGTTGGCAACTGTGTTAACGTTATTAAAACCAATGGCATCTTCATTAACGTTAATCTGGATGTTCTTTGAACCTTCCGTGTTAGCGTTGATCCGGATGTTATCCTTTATCCACTTCTGTATTGAGGTTTTGAACGTTGTCCAGCCCGCTGTTTATGTCAACATCTTTAGCTCTAACGCTGTCCAGCCCGGTCTTAATGTTATACATAACGTTGTTTATACACCAACCATCGTGTGAAATATTATCAACGCTGTCAGACTCTTGGGCGATGTTATCACATTTGCTCCTGTTCAACAAATTGGACAATTTCTTGCGTTGCCTTGCCTCAGCGATTTGTCCCTCATTATCAGCTTTCAGAGCAATCCTGGAATCAATAATCGACCATAGATTTTTGTTGATGTTGTTAGCTAGTTTAAGGTGGGTTGAGAGAGCCAAGCGTCCAAGATTTTCAAGAGAAGCCCTAACCCTTTTAATTTCTGACCGAATTAGAGAGAAGCTTAGTTGTAAAAACGCCTTGTTATTATATCTGTTCTGCAATCTATGCTTGACTTGTGCAAATGGAGGAATGAGATTATTGTCCCTACAGTTTTTAAGAAAATGAAGATCGGCAGCTCTTCTTGCTATCCTCACTCTAAGTTTTTCGAGTAAAAGGATTTCACTCCAAATATCCCCTCCGTATAGGGACAAGATTCTGGATTTAAGAGATCTGTGGTTTGTATCTTTTGGATCAGTTACCGGAGTTAAGTTTCTTTTGGGAGTTTTGGCTTTCCTCATAATGAGAGAAAATTCATGTCTTAATGATTCTTTGTCTTCTAAAGGAAGGTTATTAATACCCTCCTCTATGCTACAAATCATCTTCTCAATAGGGAGGTTTTTAGGAGTAACTGCAAACCCCATGCCTCTGCTGAGGACATTAACGATGGATCCCAGTTGGGATTTGAAACGTTGGCATAAAAATGTTCATACTGTGGCTTCTCCGGTAACTGATCCAATAGTATTATTATGTTATTTATTTATTTATTTTCAACAAACAAATATCAAGAACCAAAAATAGTAACAATAGAGGACACATTGAATTAGGCTCTCAGCTAGGGACCCCTCCACAGGGAAACTCAAAAAGCTCTTGTCTTCTTACAGAATCTTCAAATGAGACAACAAAGACCCAAAAATTAGACCA
Source organism: Pinus taeda (assembly GCA_000404065.3). Taxonomy (NCBI): domain Eukaryota; kingdom Viridiplantae; phylum Streptophyta; class Pinopsida; order Pinales; family Pinaceae; genus Pinus; species Pinus taeda. The sequence goes on from APFE030773749.1 coordinate 107,945, forward strand.
AATCCTCCTCCTAGCACCAAGTCAACCCTCCAAAGAGACCTTTCAATAGGATCACAGGCAAACTAGTTCAACTAGAGACAAACCCTTCCATAATTCCACCAGTCACAGAATTTTGGCCCCTCCTACAATAGAATTTTGGACCTCAATCACTGCAAAAATTTTGGCCCCTACAACTGCTTCAAAAACTCACACGTGTGAGAGAAAATTTCCCAGAAACTTTTTTTTTCCTTCATTGGGGTTTCTTTTTATTTCATTGACCTTTTCTTCTCTTTCCTTGACCTGCACTCCTCTTTCTTCGTCCTTGTTATTGCATATAGAACTTGTTGAACGTGAGTGCCAAATGAGGTTGAAGATGTCCCTATATATATCATTTCCAAGAGGTCAAATAGCCCCTCTCTAGGTTGAATTATCTTTTTTAGGGCCAACCTATGCTCTTGAGGGTTCCAGAACTTTCTAGACTCAAAATAAATTATTTTATAAATTACATCTTGCATGGATGGGTCTTATAAACATGATGTTGACTCTTTTGAATCATGACAATAAATCCTATAACCTAAAAAACCCTAGAAGCATGAAGAACATGCTTTTACCTATAATATCATCAATAAGAAGCGTGAAACCCATGCTTTAATAAAAATAACTTTTTCTTTTCTTCTTTTGTTTGTTACATAGGATACATATTGAAATGAGTATGATCAATTATTATGAAGACCAAAACTAGTTACATTGTTTAACATAGTTGGTGTTGGTCGAAAGCCTGAAACCAAATACCGACATTATATATCTATATCTATATCTATATTTGTATATATCTGTATATCTGTATCTATATATATATATATATATATATATATTATATTATATATATATATATAAAATTTAAATCGAGAGCCAACATTTCTTTTTGTATTTTGATGACAATTGAAGACATATATGTATGTATAGATCTTGATTGTGGTCTAGATTATCTTTATATTTTTATATATAATATTATATATATATATATATATATATTATCTATATATATATATATATCATATAATATTATATATATATATATATTATATATATATTATATATTATATATAATTATATATATTATATATATATATTATATTATTATATATATATATATATTATATATATATAATTTTTTATCATAGATTACAATTTTGATTATTCAAGGCCCAATTCAAAGTTTTATTTAATAATGAATTCTCTCATCTTAATAGTTGGAGTAGTTCTCACTGGCATGGAGAACTACCATGAATGGTCTAGAGAGATCAAGCATACCCTCATTTTCAATGAATTATGGAAAGGAGTATGCAAAGGAGAAGATGGAAATCCACCTAAAAGTCCCACATCAGACGAAGAGCTCACCATATGGGAAAACATTACAAAGGAGGAAGAGTTGATCTTCATTGTATATGCTACAACAGAAATTAGAAAGAAATGAAGATAAGGGTAAATCACCAGATCTAGGGACATGTAAAGCACCTGAATCCACTCATTATTGTGGCACATTGCAATGTTGGAGTAATTGAAGACTTGTTTAATACTTCAATTGTTTCATGGAAAGATGCATGGTTTCTTGATACAAGAGCAACCTGTTACAAGACCTTTCAAAAGGATTTCTTTGAAGACTTCAATGGCAGTTTAGATGTAGCAGTCTACTTTTTAAACAAATCAAAACTCAAGCCATCCATACTTGGCACCATTAGACTCAAATTGCTTGGTCTCCCTTCCTTTCTTCTACATGATATTCTCTACCTTCCAGAATTGCAGAGAAACTTGTTGTCCTTGGTTCACATATGTTAGTAAGGACACTCCATTCACATGTTTGAAGGCAAAGTTGAGGTGAGAAAAGCATAAAAAAACTCACTTGTCATGACGGGAATAGAAGAAGAAAGACTCTTGAAGCTTCAAGGAACATTTTCTCGTGCATAGAACTATGCATACAGTTCTTAGTATGATTAAGGTACATTGCCATCCAGTCTCATATAACAAAGTTTCTTATCAAACAGGTATTGAACCAAGTTCTCACTTTTTAGAGATAGCAAAAGATCATCCGATTTTGAAGAGTATTGATTCGTAATAAACCTCCTTTTTGGAGCATATTTTTTGAACTTTAAATTTTCATTTGTAGATTTCTTTTAAATGTTAGTTATTTTCATGTTGATTTTGAAAAACAATGATACAACATCAACTCATTTTTGGGAGGGCTTACTGTTGACACTTTAAATTTTGTAATGTATTATGTAGATAATTATTGTTTAAATTTAACAATTTTTTAAGTAGTTGTTTTCTTTTCCATTTGATATTTATTTTTTAAGTGTTTTTCAAGTTTTTATTTTTTTGTTTTTGTTTTCCAAAAATATTCTAATGAAATCTTTGTTTTTTTGCATAGTTCAAAAAAAAGGTCATTATTTTAAAGTTAGAATTTTCTATATATTTATGTATCGTTAATCAATATTTTGTCGTACATCAAATAATTGTAACTAAAAAAGAACAATAATTTTAAACATTTGACAAAAAAATACACATTTTGAATATAGATATAATAATAAAAAATACACATTTTGAGACTTTTTTGTTAAAAATGACATGTCAAATAGATTATTTTTATGAAAAAATGTTAACAATTAAAAAAAAAAAAAAAACGACAACAACAACAATTTTTTATGAATTTTATGTCAAAAAATAATAATCATAGTTTTTTTCAAAAAATAATGATTCAAATAAAAATTAAAGTGAGAATTAGATAATATAAATGTTACATATAACAACAATAATTGAATGCTTATTCTTATCAAAAAATCTCAAAGTCAAAATATTACAAGTATAAGTAATAGATAATTCTCAAAATTTAACTTGATTTGCAAGCATAAATTAAATTTAATCAACAATGTCATATACTATAAAATTCAAAAAATTCAAAAAATTCAAAAAAAAAAAAAAAATTGTCCCCAAATGAAGATTTGTTTTTTAAAGAAAACACTAAAAAAATATAAAATAAAATTAAAAAGTGTCCCCCCATTAAAAAATTATTAAAAGAGTATAAATATAAAAAAAAAAACATTTAAAGAAATTAAAAAAAATCAATGTCCCATTCACAAAAAGTATTAAAAAAAAAAAAAAATCCTCTACCCCCATAACACCTAAAGCCCCCGAGTCAAGGGCAAGAACGGTCGCGCAATGGCTCCTCCCGCCCCTAGTTGTTGGCCCTTGGACATTGTGGGGGTGTAAATCGATTTCGAAAATCAACCTCCAACACCACAGTGCCCAAGGGGCTCGAGCCAAGGGAGAGAGCAACCGAAGGCTTTTTTTGCATTTATTTATTTATTATTATTATTATTATTAATGGGGACATTTATTTTTTGTAATTTTTTTTTTTTAAATATTTTTTGTTTTGTTTTGTTTTATATAGGGACATTTTTTTTGTAATTGGGAGACATGTTTTTCCGACCCTCATAGTGCCCAAGGGGCCCAAGGTACATTTATTTTTCTTTTAATTTTTATATTTTGTTAAAAAAAATTGCATTCCTTTTGCGTTTTTTTTTTTTTAATCCCACTCTTTTTGGGTTTTTATTTATTTATGTTATTTGGTTGTTTTTATAAATGTTTTTTAGTTTTTAAGTGGTGATGCAACATCAAGTTGCATGTGTTTTTTCATGTTTTTTTGCACAAAAGAATTTGGTTTTTGCTATTATTTTTTTTAAATATTAAAAACTTACCCCGAAAAAAAGTCGTGTTGCAATGTCAAGTTGCATGTACTTTTCGTGTTTTTGGGCAAAAGAATTTTGTTTTCATGATATTTTTAAAAAATATTGAAATTTTACTTTGATTGAATAATAATAATAAAATAATAAGTGTTGATGCAGCATCAACACTTTTCATTTTTGGAATGTTTTTCATGTTGTTTGGGGGTTTTTTGGGCTAGAGTTCTGATTTTGAGGAAATATTTCTTGTTTGATTGCAAACTATGTTTTGTGACATGCTATATTTGGACATCTAAACTATGACAATCTTGATTTATTAAATAGAAATGGTGTTACTAGTTTTCCAGCAATTCCTTTGAAACTGAAGCAATGTGATGCTTGTATCTTAGGAAAACATAGCAAACAGTCATTTCATGATTCTCTTTCTAGAGTACGTATAAAGCTTGAACTGATTCATTCCAACTTGTGTGGCCCTATGCGTGTTCCTTCTATAAATGGAAATAAATACATGATTACTTTTATTGATTACTACACGAGAATGTGTTGGGTATATATGTTGAAGAACAATTTTGAAGCTTTTGAAACTTACAAAAACTTTCATGCATGGATTGAAAACAATACACATTCTCATATTCGCTCTATTCGTACTGATAATGGAAAAGAATATACTTCAAATTAATTTGAAAACTATCTTTGCCAACATGGGATTCAACATCAAATAATTGTGCCTTATAATCCTCGATAGAATGGTGTAGCTGAAAGAATGAACATGACAACATTAAATATGGTTAGTTCAATGATGTTTTTAAAAATTGTAAAGTTGATTTTTTTGGGATGATGCAGTTCTATGTGCAACATATATTAAAAACATATGTCCATCTCATGCTCTCAAAAACAAGACTCCTTATGCAATTTGGTATGGCCACATTCCTTCGATAAGGCATTTCAGGGTTTTTGGTTCCACCTATTATTCCTTCATTCCTAAGGAACAAAGAAACATACTTGGTGCAACGAGTCAAAAGTGTATCTTCTTGGGGTACTCAAATACCTCCAAAGCATATTGTCTCTACAATTAAGTAAATAAGAATTTTATAATATCTAAAGATGTGATTTTTCTTATATCTTCCAAGACTAACAATGTTGTTGAGTGGTAGTTTGATCGCTTGGAAATATTTAGGCACGCAAAATATTTTCAAGATTTTGAAAATATGATTCCACATCTTAAAGGGGGGGTCCCTATCCTAGATCAATTTGTGGAATCTAATTCTGAGACACTCTCCCCCCCTCATGAATCTCTAGCCATTGATCAAGAAGACACTTGTGAGATGTCATTGAGAGAATCTGAAGGCTAAATCTTGATTCAACCCCTTCTCAATCAATAGAACAGTCTAGGCCATCTCAAAAATGTCCTCCAAAATGTCTCACTAAGACACTTGAAAGTGTTCATCCCAAAGAGTTTGGGAAGACAAGAATGAGAAGTTCCACTAGACATAATGGAGAAAATGTAGATGGTTATGATTCAACTGTTGATATGGATGTTTCTTATGATTGTGAATTAAATTTGTCTATTGATTTTGAACCAACTTCCTTTAAAGAAGTTGCTTCTCATGATGAATGGAAAGAAGCATTGCTACAAGAGTATGATGCTCTGATAAAGAGTAGAACTTGGAAGCTAGTGGACCCTTTGTTTGGAACCAAATCTATTAGCTGCACGTGGGTCTTCAAGAACAAGTACAAATAAGATGGTTCACTTGACAAACACAAAGAAAGGCTCATGCCAAAAGGATTTGCACAAAAATAAGGGGTAAATTATGAGCAAATGGGATACCATCTAGACTCGCTTTGCCTTGACAACTCATAATTGATGGAAAGTACATCAAATGGATGTAAACATTGCCTTCTTGAATGGAGATATGAAAGAAAATGTTTTTTATGTCTTAACCAAAAGGATTTGTTTTGAAAGGACAAGAGCACAAAATGTGTAAGCTTATCAAATCCTTGTATGTCTTCAAAAAAACATTGTGAGCCTAGTATGAGAAATTGACTGAGAATCTTCTAAAACTAAATTTCAAGATGGTGCAACTTTATTTGTCAATAAATTTGAAAAATTTGTTGTCTATTTTGTGGTGTGTGTAAATGATCTACTAATGACAAGGGACAATGAAAATTATATTGCATCCATAAAGAAAGAATTGAGAAAAGGATTTATGATGATAGATTTGGGATATGTTCACTATTATCTAAGTATTGAAGTAATCCAACATTGGAAGTTTATATTACTCTCTCAAAAGAAGTACATTGGATATTTGTTGAATAGATTTGGCATGGTTGATTGCAATCCTTTTTCCATTCCAATGGAACAAAATTTAAAGCTCACATCCAAATAAGGAAATGAATTTGAGGATGTAACTAAGTCCAAACATCTCATAATAATTCTTAACTACCTCACTACTACCAGACTAGACATTTCACTTGTTGTTGGAATCCTTTCCAATTTTATACAAAACCTTGTGAGGGTCAATGGTCTGTTGCAAAAAGAGTTCTAAGGTACTTGAAGGGAACTCAAGACTTTGGAATCAAATATACACAGGTGGATGACTTCAGCTTGATTGGATACTCTAACTCAAACTTTCATGGAGATAAAGAAAATGAAGTATCTACTTCAAGGTATGTTATGAGTATTGGATATGATAGAAATTGTCTCCTAGAAGTCACACAAGTAATAAGTTCCAAAAAATTCCACAACAAAGGGAAAATATGTGGTAGCTACAAAAGAAACCAAGGATATTGTGTGGCTCAGGAAGTTTCTTGAAAATTTGCAGGGGAAACAAGTGTATACTACTCCTCTTTTAGTTGGCAATACTTCTACAATAAAATTGGCTGAGAATCCAAATTTCCATGATCGAACCAAGAATATAGATACAAAGTATTTCTTCATTCAACGTCATGTTGAGACCAAGACTATTCACCTATGCCATTGTTTCACAAATGATAGGTTGCTGACATCTTCACCAGAGAACTTGGAAGAGAAAAGTTCGAAAGCTTCATAGTGGTGCTTGGACTTACGAACACCCCATTATATTAAGGGGGGAATGTTGACACCTAATCCTTTGGGATTGGGAAAATATTTCATAAATATGTACATACAAAATGAGAACCCGAAGTGATATTGGAATATGAATCCCAAGAGTCTCTCCTTAGTGTATATATTAAAGTTATTCTTAATAGAAATTACAATTTCGTAGAGTTACCAAATACATGGCCTGACAATTATGACAACATATTCTAAAGAATATGAGTACATGGTTTTCACACACACACTTTCCGAGAAAGAAAACCCCTAAGAGATCTAGGATAGAGAGGTGTTGTGGCATATATATTAATAATAGCAGGATCTTTCATTAGGCAAGTAAAACTATAGCTTATGATTCATACACACAAAGAAAACCTGTGATTTCAGGGATTCAAAATTTGAGGAAATGTTTGCACCTCAAGAGATTTGACCCCTCTTGACGCTTGATAGTGTTGATAAATCAGGAGATTTATCAATTTTACATTAGAATTATCTTTCATAGTAAATTCTTGTGAATTAGTTGGCTTCTTATTAATATTTATTTTTCTTTATTTCATCAAACAATTACTATAACATAAACATGAAGATCACATAAACAAAAGAACATAGAATATAGGCTCTTAGCTAGGGAATAACCCCTCCTAGGGGAAAACCCAGTCAAAATCCCTTCTTATAAATTAGATCAAAGTGAGACATCCAAGACCCATGACCACATAAGAACTTCCACCTATAGATTCCAATTCAAACATTCCATTATGTTGAGCAAATTCATCATCGATATATCACCAATTAGAGAAGTAGCGAGGCAGAATTTCCACATATTCCATCTCAAGAAGAAACTCTTCTTTCATTTCATACTTTTTCCCTCTACTTCATATTTCTTCTTTTGTGAAATTTCAGACCAAAAATGCATCCATTTGTGTTTCCAAGTGAGCTCATATCATCTTTTAGTTATATTTTCCATAGGGGTGTGAACAAACATGTTCATTGGGGTAAGGCCGACTTGGCATATAGAGGGGTTGTTTACCCAAAATTACATATTCAACATTATTTTTCCTTTTTCCTTTCAAGAGGTACAAATAGAAATTTGACTCTTTGACTCAAGAAAACCTAAAAGCATGAAGAGAAAGCTTATCTAATAACAATAATAATTATTGTTTTGAGCATGAAACCCATGCTTGAAAATAATTTTTCTTGTTCTCTTTCTTTTTCTTATTTTTTATTTTTACATAAAACACATAGAGGTACAATTACGAAGACTGAAAATAGTTACATCTTTCAACACTCCCTCTTAAATAGGGAGGTATTCATAATTGTACAAATGGTACAAAGATGACCTCAAGTTGAAATGTTCTAAGAAGAGTATCACAATCAACTTATACAATGCTAGAGATCTCTATAACATCTAGGCTAATTGCCAAGGAATCAACCCATAAGGGGATCTAAGTACCATCTAGGCTACCTACCAAGGTACCAACCTAACAGGGATCTAGTTACCATCTAGGCTACTTGCCAAGGTACCAACCCAACAGGGATCTAGATGTCATCTAGGATACCTGCCAAGACACCAACCCTAACATGGATCTAGGTATGGTCTAGGCTACCTACCAATATACCAACCCAACAGGGATCCAGGTGTCATCTAGGCTACCTTCCAATACACCAACTCAACAAGGATATAGGTTTCATCTAGGCTACCTTCCAAGACACCAACTCAACAAGGATCCAGGTGTCATTTAGACTACCTACCAAGACACCAACCTAACATGGATCTAGGAGTCATCTAGGTTGTCTACAAAGACACCAATTCAATAGGGATCTAGATTTCATCTAGGCTACCTACCAAGAGACCAAAACTAAAATGAATCTCGGTATTGTCTAGGCTAGTTTCCAAGATACCAACCCTAAGTACCATTGTACGAGCTAATTATCCTAAGGTACAACAACTCATCATCACGATCTAGTCGATTCCTCAACCTTATGGTATACATATTAGTACATCTTTCTCATCACCAAGGTAAAACTTCTAAGAAAATATATTCTCAAGGACTACTAGTCTCGAATTATTTACCCAATCCTTCGGTCCCCATTCTCTCCTCATGGCCTTCACTAGATGTATGATTGTTAGTTTTGGCTTGGTGCATGACACATGAAGTAGAGAATCATGTCCATCATCACTACCTCTCATTCAAGGAGGATATACACTCTCCTCCACACACAAAGGAAATATATCTAAGCTTCCTCTCAACTAGGTAGATGTGTCCAACATCAGTTACTTTGTTCTCCCAGTGGATATCATAGTTGTAGTAGTAGTAGCTACACATGCTCCTTCTTTAGCATCATCATGTCATCAAAGAACTGAACATCATGGAGCCATCCTCTAACACTTGGGACCTTAAAACTTACATACATACCTTAAAACTTGGGAGTTAAATTGTTCCCTCAAAATCCACATCCCTTTCAAGATTCAAGGCTACCTCTGAAGTCATTATTCCTTTGCTTTTTCTTCATATGGAAACTTTCAATCATAAACTTAAATATCATCAGGGTTTATACAACTCCCTCTTTCCATCATGCTTATTTTAAAGTCATCATCAAGCACATAATTTTTTTTGTTTTATTATTTCATATTTCTCATCTTGATTTCACAATTGTAATATCCTTTATCATGTACTTGCAATTCCTTAACAACAAGTACAACCAAGAAAAATATACAAATACAAGAGTATGATGTAAATTTTGTCAATCTAGGGTTTCCACTATTTTCCAAAAGAGCGCTTCTATGGTTTTATTAGATATCTCATGGCCTAACCCTTATAAGGGTTTTTACTTTCAGCGGGAGCATCTAGCCCTAGGGTTTTGATTTCAAGCCCTAGGTTTTCTCAATTCAACCCTTGCTAGGGTTTTTACCACATACCCTAGATTATTTTTGTAAACCCTAGACATCATTACCTGAGAGTTAGGGTTTCATAATGGTTATGGTTATGGTTATGGTTTTCACTATTCTATAGTTTTCCAATCTAAGTCCTATCTAGGGTTTATGAACCCTATAAAAAAACCTTTCAAAAACATAAGATCTTCAAACCTTCAATTATTACCATACAAATTATGTTTTTAAATACCCTAATGCATATTTCATTACTCTTTCTAGTAATTATGCAGACCCTTTATAATCTAGACATGCATATAACATTCATACATACCTCATAAACAAGGACTACATACCTTTGTTTTTCTTGATTATCCAGAGTTACAACAAAGAGGTATAAAGCATTTTTTCCTGCACATGTATCAACTTCTTTTGAAGGAACAACTTCTTAGTGAAATTATTCTCTCCATCATCTTCTTTCATGGTGAAGTGAGGCTTATTTACTTCTTTGGATACAAAGATGAGAGCTTCAATTATTGACCCTTAATGTTATATTGCTGCCACAAATATGATTCCATTGAAGTTATCAAGCCAATACTACCATTCAGGCTCTAGAAGCAATATATGATGTCACTATATAGTTCAACTTCGTCATTTTTATGCTTCAAAGATAATCTCAATCTCCTTCAAATGATTACAAGTTTATTCTTCAAAATTTTGTTTGTATTTTTGTCTAGTCCTTTCATCAAACTTGATACAAGTCTTGTCCTTAACAATGTGCTATAGGTATAATAGTTCAACCTTATGATGATCTTTCTTCATAGTTGATATATAACATAGTCTAAACCACCATCATCATAAACACATTGATCATTCAAGTCTACAACTATACATTATTGTTTGTCTTGAATCACTGTAATAAGGGTTACTATCAAGTCATATGTTCTTGTCATAAATATTATTCAAGACTCACAGTCAAAGTTATACAATTTGTATTTTCGTTGTCCATACGTTATAAAAACATGATCTTAGATGATTTACAGAGTGATGATAACCTAAGCCATTTATGTCACTATGTGGGTTCGAGGGATATAAAGTGATTTACAAGTATGACACAATTTCGTTGTTCATAGAGTTATTAAAAAAAATGAGCAAATGGAAGAGGGTAGATGGCCTAAGGTTGTCTTCAATGATAGATAGTGCAAGAGCAAAAAAATTGGATGCAGCAAAATAACAAATGGTTTAGTAAATGGGGTATTTTCTTGAACGCGTGTCCCATAAACAACAAAGAGATAAAAGATCTTGTTATGGAAAAGTTCCACAAGTGTACTTGTAATAAGGAGCTAGGAAGAAAGAAAAATTACTATATTGAAGTGTTTAATCCCACTCATAGTCATCAACCAAAAGCATACATAGAGGCCAATATCTTTTGCAGAGCCAAAATTATTATTGCTTAGTTAAGGACTAATTCTCATAAACTCCTTTGTGACACGGGGCACTGGAAAAGGCCAAAGGAAGTGTGGGAGGAAAGAATATGCATTTTTTGTTCTTCTGGAAAAGTGGAAATAGAAAAAAAATTCATTTTAAAATGCAAGGCTTTTAAAGACAACATGAAAAGTTATGCAGATATGTTGGCAGCTAGCCGTTGGGATAATCTATTTAGCGATGGGTTGTCAAGAAGTGGGAGAATTTATTTTGAAGCTTCACAGTAAAAGTGCCGAATACATCAAGCAGATGAAGAAGCAATCTGTCCCATAGGTTATCTTTAGCCTTGTGGACATTAAAATAATTTATTTCTTTATTTCTTTCTTCTATATACCTCAACAACGCACTGTGATCCAAGTCACCTAGGTCATAGAGAGAGATGATCTTCATCTTGTTATGATCAAATCCATGATACAAGATAATGATTCCCCATGCATAAATTTGTGCGGGAGATATATATATCATAGTTGTGTGATACAAAACCCTCAGATTATTGATGCCACGAGTCATCATGCCGCATAATCTTGAGCCAACTGATAAAAATGGCAATGTTGTATTAAAATAAATAAAACCCACTGGTCAGCTCTATGAAAGAGAGTCTAAACCAGGAGAGTATGGCTCTGTAGAATGCTCTACATTGCTCATGTAATTACACAATAGATAGTAATCATGGTTTTAGGGAAGTTTGAACAATAACCTAAGAAATAGAAACTAATTCCTATTCTGAGGTCACGTGAACCAACTCACACTATTCTAGGATATTCTCCATTATCTTCAACACTTCCCCTTAATTGAGAATGGGTTCACAAATATGCATAACATCTCCCTAAAAATTTCAAACATAATCCTGCCAAGAAGCTTAGTGAAAATGTATGCAACATTATCACATGTATTACAATATACCAAATGGATTTCTTTGGATGGCACTTTCTCCCAAAAGAAGTGGAATTGTGTATCAATATGTTTAGTGTTTTTGTGGAACACCAAATTATTAGCAAGTTTGATTGAACTCTGATTGTCGCACCTAATTGTTGTTGCAACTATCTGTTCTTCCCCGACATCCTGGAGAAGTCTCCACAACCAAACTGCCTCACACGTTGCTGCACACATGGCTTGATACTCTACTTCTGGTGAGGACAAGGAGACTATGTTCTGCTTCTTGTTGCTCCATGTGATCACCCTGGATCCAATGTTGAATGCATAACCTGTTATGTATCTACGATCATCTGCATTTCCATCCCAATCCGAATCTACAAATCCTGTCAATCTAACATCAAAAGAGTTAGTGTAAATAATATCGTAGTCTACAGTACCTTGTAGATACCTCAAAACACTTTTCGCTACATTCTAATGGCTTTCAATTGGCTTGGACATATATTGGCTTAGCACACTGACTACATAAGACAAATCTAGTCTAGTGGTGGTTAGGTAGATTAGACTCCCAACCAACTATCTGTAAAGTGTCGCATCTGCATCCTTTGAGCCATCTTCACTCTGCAATTTGATGTTCTATTGTAATGGTACTATTGTAGGCTTACATTGATCCATCCTAAGTCTCTCTAACATGCCTTTGACATACTTTCCTTGGGATATAAATTTTTTTCCTGAATCTCTCCAGATTTCAAGACCTAAACAGTATCTCAACTCACCAAGGTGTTTCATTTCGAATACCTGTGACATCTGTTGCTTGATTTCATTAATCAGATATGTAGCATCACCTGTAATGATCAAATCGTCTACATACAAAGAAATCATCATTGTGCGCCCTTGTTCATCTTGCATGGTATAAAGATTAGGGTCATTTTTGCTTCTATTGTAGCCAAATTGTAGAAAAAATGAATCAATCTTTTCATACCAAGACCTAGGTGCTTGCTTTAGTCCATAAAGTGTTTTCTTCAATCTACAGACTAAATGTTCTTTCCCTTTCTAGAAAAACCCTTTAGGTTTCTCTAAATAAACCTCCTCTTTTAGTTCTCCATTTAAAAATGCAGACTTTACATCTAGTTGGTATATCATCCAATGTTACTTAGTAGCTAAAGAAATTAACATTCTGATAGTGTTTAGTTTAGCTACAGGGGCGAAGGTTTCTTCATAGTTTATACCTTCTTTTTGTGAATACCCTTTGCTACCAATCTAGCTTTTAATTTTTCTATGGTTCCATCTGCATTAATCTTCGGTTTGTATAACCATTTAAAACCTATGGTTTGTTTTCCTTCAAGAAGTTCAACCAGTTCCCAAGTGTTGTTTCTAATTATTGATTCATATTCTTGTTCCATGGCTGTTTTCTGTTCTCTACATCATTTGCTTCTTTATAACTAGAAGGTTCAACCACATTCATCATACTAGTTATAAAAGCATTTTCCCTATATCTTGCAGGCAATTGAGCTTTCCTACATGATCTCCTGAGAGATGGGGTATCTTCAAACCTTGTTTGATCATCATTCTCTTTTTCTTCACGTTGTTGTTGCTACTGTTGTATCTACTGTATCTGTTGTTGTTGCTGTTGTTCATCTTCTACCTTTGTCTGCTCCTGATCTTGATTGTTTTCTTCTTCTTCTTCCACCAAGTATAGAATATCCCATTCCTCATTGTGCTCATTAGATTCTTCATGATCCTATTCATGGAATTTGACATCTCTACTAACAAAAATCTTGTGAGTAGAGGGATTAAATAATCTATAGGCTTTATGTTGTGAACAATACCCTATAAAGGTACATCTGATGGCTTTCGAATCTAGTTTTGTTCTATCTTCCTTTGGAATATGGGCAAATGCTTTAGATCCAAATACTCTTAATTTTTTTACTATAGTCCTAAATCCATATAATGCTTCATAAGGAGTTTTAAACTCAAGAATCCATGTAGGACTCCTATTTTTCAAATAAACTGCAGTATTCACTGCTTCAGCCCAAAACCCATTCGAAAGATTCTTACCTTTCAACATGCTCCTAGCACATACCACCAGTGTTCTATTCTTTCTTTCAGTTACTCCATTTTGTTGTGGAGTATGGGGTACTGTGAACTGCTGCAATATTCCATGGTCTTTACAATACCTGATAAGCTCATCTTTCATGTATTCTCCCCCTTGATCAGACCAAAGAATGTTTATCTGTTTCCCTGTTTGCCTTTCAATCATATTTTTGAATTTCTTAAAGTATTCAAATGTATGACTCTTCTTACTCAAGAAATACGCCCAAGAAAACTTTGTGTAGTCATCAATAAATGGTAGAAAATATATGCACCTCCTAATGACTTTGTTTGCATGGGTCCACATAGGTCTGTATGCACTAATTCAAGTATATCCCTATGTTTCTTTTCTACTCAAATAGGGAATTCTTCTCTATGCATTTTTCCTAATGTACACGCATCACAATCATTATGTACTTGCTTTAGCATAGGAAGATCTCTTACCATTTATTTCTTCTGTAGTAACAACAAATCATTGTAGTTGATATGACCAAATCTCTGATGCCATAGCTCTTCTGTAGTCAAACTCGCAGCTGTCAAGGCTCGAACTGGTGCAGGTCTTACATCCAACTTGTACAGACCTCTTGTTCGAATTACTGTAGCAATTGTCTTCATGCCATCTAGCAGATCTTTAATATAATAGTTAGATTTTAAAAATTCAACTTTAAAATCTTGATTTGTGATCATGTATACAGAAATCAAGTTCTTTGTTACATCGGGCACATACATGACATTATGATTTTTTTTTACATTACCATTAGGTAGAATGATAGAAATTTTCCCACATCCTTTGATCTGATGATTTTTATCATCACCTAGGTAAATTTGTGCTCCTTCGTTGATTTATTTAAAATCTTCGAACCAATGCTTGTTCCCTACCATATGTGTTGATGCTCCCGAATCTACATACTAGATGTCTGAATCAACATTCTCATCACGATCTACCATGAACAATCTGAAATTCTGCACATGATTTTCATTCGCGAGATGACCTGCATGTCGTTTCTGCTTCCATTGTTCTTCATGATATTTCTTATTTCTGCACTCTTTGGAAATATGACCAAGTTTTCCGCAATAAAAACATTTAATTTCAAATTTGTTTCTATTCGGATTCATACCTTGGGTCTGATTCAGTCTTTTCTGTGAATTTCCTCCATTTTTCTATTGCAGATTTCCTTTCCCTTTGAAGAAGTTCTTCTTCACCATCAGTGAAAGATCGACACTCCGGGGCTTTAGATTTGATTTTATTTCTTCTTCTTGCATCAGTATTCTTGTCAATTCTTCAAACTTCGAGATTTTCTCTCTCGCATTTATCTCAGTGACAAACATTTGGTAGTCATTGGTCACACCATTCATGGTAATTGTTACAAGATCTGTATCGTTAATTGTATGACCAATGTCTACCAGTTTTTTCTTCAGATCTTTGATCCTTTCTATGAAGGAAACAATTGTTTCATTCTCCTCCATCTTCAGGGATAAGATCTTGCTCTTTAGAAACAAAATATGATTTGTATTCTTGATCTCATACAGATGCTTTAGAATTCCCTAGATCTCGTTAGCTATCTTACACTCTCTGATGTGTGGTATGATGCAGTCTTTCATTGACATCTTCAACAATGTCTCTACTCTACATTCTCGCTTCTCCCAATCTAGGACCGATGTTGATTCAGCCGTTGCCTTCAGCTCATCCCCATTTACAATCGTCCAAGCACTCTTCACTTCGAACAGAGTTTGCATCTTGAATTTCCAATTTGCATAGTTGGAACCATCGAGCTTGTTATGCTCATTCAAGCATGCTTCAAACATATTATTATTCATCTTGGCAATTTAGAAACAAAATTCGACAAGTAAACAAAGATGTTAGATTTACCCTAGATCTATGACAAAGACAGATCACTGATCTTCAATGTTGTTCGATCTCACAGCACACCCGCAGATCACTGTGGCTTCCTTCACAGCTTCTAGATAGCCTTCTGTTATCAGCCTTTGCAGCCTTCTTCAGAATGCAACCTTCTCTCGGAGCCTTTTTGTTTTTTACATGATCGTCGCAGATGTACATCAATTTTCTAAGATGTCGTCGTAGGTGAACACTATTGTTCTGCGACATCGTCACAGCTATACACCTGATTTCCGAGATGGTTGTGTTAATTGTAGATTGGTCGTCATCGCGTTTAGTCGCACCCTAAACCTGCGATAGTTTCGGTTTAGTCACACCCTCCTCCTCTCAGCATTCAGGTTCCTCAACCTTGACGCTCTAATACCATGATAAAAATGGCAATGTTGTATTAAAAGAAATAAAACCCATTTGTCAGCTCTACAAAAGAGATTCTGAACCAGGAGAGTCTGGATCTGTATAATGCTCTACATTTCTCATGTACATTACACAATATGTAGTAATCATGGTTTTAGGGAAGTTAGAACAATAACCTAAGAAATAGAAACTAATTCCTATCCTGAGGTCACGTGAACCAACTCACACTATTATAAGATATTCTTCATTATCTTCAACACCAACCATATTGCAATTTATTGCAAGAAGATCCTTAGTGAACCAAAGTCAAATCAAAATGGGATGTCAAGAGCAAATCATCATGTCTTAGAGATAAATATCAAGGAATAGAAACGTGTGAGACACAAAAACATTAGGACGAATAATAATTTATAACCGTAGTGTGCTTCAACAGATAATGTGAACCATAGTATACATATTATAATGAGCAAGCCAGCGAATATAGAGAGTGAGTCTCAGAGAGCTTACAAATCATCATAAGAAATCTGAATTATTGTCACTACACAATGTCATACGAACCTGAGATGGTATACGGGGTGCCTCTATATGGAGATTATATAGCAAGAATTCCTCTAGTGCAAACCATCAATACAGACCATCTACACCATCATATGATGAGAACCAATTTTTTCTAGTCGTTGTGTATCAAGGTTTCATAAAGTAGAAACGACGTCACTATGTAAAGGTATCTCATAATTGCGTGTCATTGTACATATACGAGCCAAACTCATAAGCAAGCTTTTGGAGATGTAATATGATGCCATAGTTTATTGATTCTGATTATCACGCTATTGTTAAAACCGAACCACACAGGACCATTAGGAATAGACTTTGAATTTCATAACGTAACCTTTCTTGCATAGGATCTTCACTGAAATTTGTCTTAATTCTTCTCAGAAATCATCATAGAGGATCAAATAACTTGTAAGAATGTGAATATTTGCTAGCATAAGTGACCTTCCAACCTTATTTTCAAAAACCTTAGCTCTTATACCATGCTAAGAAATCAGGAGGCTTATCAATTTTACATTAGATTTCTCTTTCATAGTAACTCCTTGTGAATGAGTTGACTTATTATTAGTATTTATTTTGTTTTATTTCATAAAACAATTATTATAACATAAACATGAAGATTACATAAACAAAAGAACACAATATAGGCTCTCATAAGGGGAAAACCCCTCTCCTAGGGGAAAACCATTCAAAATCTATTCCTATAAATCAATTTTACATTAGATTTCTCTTTCATATTAACTCCTTGTGAATTAGTTGATTTCTTATTAATAATTATTTTGTTTTATTTCATAAAACAATTACTATAACATAAACATGAAGATTACATAAACAAAAGAACACATAATATAGGCTCTCATCAGGGGAAAAACCCCTCTCCTAGGGGAAAACCATTCAAAATCTATTCTTATAAATCAAATCAAAGTAAGACATCCAAGACCCATTAACACAAAAGAACTTCCACCTCTAGATGCCAAGTCAAACCTTCCATTTCGATCAACAAATTCATCATCAAGATACAAACAACAAGAGAAGTATCAAGATAAAATCTCCACATATTCCATCCCAAGAAGAAACTCTTCTTTCATTTCAGACTTAGTCCCTCTACTTCATCTTTCTCCTTCTCTGAAATTTCAGACCAAAAACACATCTAAGTGTGTCTAAATGAGCTCGTATTATCTTCTATTTATATTGTTGAGAGGGGTGTGAATAAACATGTCCATTGGGGGAGGGCCAACTTGTCATGTAGGTTGACTTGGCATCTATAGGGGTTTTTGACCCAAAATTACATAATAATTTTTTTTCCTTTTCCTTTCAAGAAGTTCAAATAGGACTTTGAGTCTTTGACCCAACAAAACTTAGAAGCATGAAGAACATGCCTATCAAAAAATAATAATAATAATACTTATTTTGAGCATCAAACCCATGCTTGAAAATATTTTGTCCTTTTCTCTTTCTTTTTCCTATTACATCAAATACGTAGAGGTACAGTTATGAAGACTTGAGCTAATTACATATTTTAACAGATAGAACTCGGTTTAGATGGATATAGGTTAGTTTTAGTCATATGCAGTCACACAAAATTTGTTAAACATCTAATTATTATGATCATTTTAAATATGTCTAAATATTAATCTAGTCATTTTAATTTTACATTTGCTCGGTTACCTCAATTTATTGAGATGATAGAGGTTGTTAATAACTTGAATAATGAAAAAAGATGAAATAAAAATTTTGAATGCAAAGTGACATTGTAACATTCTTGAGTGATATAAAATGTGAATAATAAGAATTCAATAAATTACAAATAGTATTCAATCTATTGAGATGATAGAGGTTGTTAATAATTTGAATAATGAAAAAAGATGAAATAAAAATTTTGAATACAAACTGACATTGTAATAGTCTTGAGTGATATAAAATGTGAATAATAATAATTCAATAAATTAAAAATAGTATTCGTTGTGATTAATCTCAAACTATTTTCTTTTATTGTTCTTATTGTCATGTGTTAGTTTTGCCATCTTTTCATATCAATCTTCTAAAAAGGGTGATTGAAATTATAGACCATCAAAATCTTTAACTTGAGCTATTATAGTAAACATCGTATCTTTTCTCTCTTGCTCTGTAGGTTTTAACCCTGTACAGAAATTACCTGCATATGAATTCTAAATCACAAAAAAATAAACAATGCGAGAGCATAACACATAAAACACATATGCACAGAGATTTTCCCCTGGATCCCAAAA
>APFE030773749.1:141703-164114 GCA_000404065.3 Pinus taeda
TACCTGCTACAATGCTCCAAAGATTCCCCTTTTCTTTTGTACTAGCTTAAGTACTAGTACGTAGGCACCGGCCTACAAGCTTCTCTCCTCCAGGTACCACGTTTCATCAATTTTCATACTGGATACACTTAAGCACAACACATAATCTTCTGTGGCACTGCGCACCTCCGCAGCTGCGTCTTCTGTGGCGCCTCCGCACTGCGCCTTCGGTGGCGCCTTTGTGGCGTCTCCTGTGGCGCCTCCGCACTGCGCCTTCTATGGCGCCTCTGTGGCATCTCCGCACTGCGCCTTCTGTGGCATCTCCACACTGCGCCTTCTGTGGTGCCTCTGTGGTGTCTCCGCACTGTGCCTTCTGTGGCGCCTCTGTGGCGTCTCTGCACTGCACCTTCTGTGGCGTCTCCTGTGGCGCCTCCGCACTGTGCCTTCTGTGGCGTCTCCGCACTGCGCCTTCTGTGGCACCTCTGTGGCGTCTCCGCACTGCGCCTTCTGTGGTGCCTCTGTGGCGTCTCCCCACTGCGCCTTCTGTGGCGCCTCTATGGCGTCTCCGCACTGCGCCTTCTATGGAGCCTCTGTGGCGTCTCCTGTGGCACCTCTGCACTGCGCCTTCTGTGGCGCCTCTGTGGCGTCTCCTATGGCGCCTCCGCACTTCCGCAGCTGCAGCACTCGAGAGATCACCCTTCACAGATTCGCTTTCCACTTCACTTTCATATAGATCGAGCTTTTGAAACAATAACCCAATATTTCAGATCTTAAGATATTCAACCCAAAAGCATACCCAAGCCAAATGATCTCCTTTGCTTTATATAGGCAAGCTCTTCCTCAAATCATGGACCAATACCACGGGCCAAAACCATAGGATCAAAAACTGTGGGACTAATACCATGAACCAACCATGAAAGTGCGTGAACTTTTCTCCACATGAAATAAACTTTTCTCTGCATAAAATTCCGTGAACTTTTCTCTACATGAAATAAACTTTTCTTTGCATAAATTTCCGTGAACTTTTCTCTACATGAAGTAAACTTTTCTCTGCATAAAATTCCGTGAACTTGAAAATAACTTTGTTGCACTATAATTTATCATCTGAGTGATTTTCCATCAAGGACAACACTTTAGCCATAATGCCAACAGACACAACCCCAAACTATATATCCTGGACTCAATGGTGAAACCCTTCCACCTAGTCTTGTAAGTAACGAAGAGATTTCACAGGAAGAGCCTCACCCATCCTCTCCCATTTGAGCAGCAGATCATTTTCATCAAGCTCATCCTTTTTCTTCTCCTCATACTCCATTTCAACCTCCTTTGTCTGATCCTTTTCCTTTTAACTCACCTTTGAGCTTCCCTTGGCAATCTTCTTTGGGATAGATAACCATGACTGGTTCTACTATGGTTTCTCATCCTATATCTGCTACCATGGTTGAGACAACCCAAGTTGTAACCTCATCCATGTTTGTAATGACACCAGAGGAACATTTGTATGGTGGCCCATTTGTCCTACCTAGTTACCAATCCTTATCTGGTACCTTCTCTGGTGTAGCATATGGTCCATGGACCTCTCCCATGACATCTACATCTGGAATTATTTATGGCACTTCTTTAATGAGTGCTACATAGTCTACTCCTATTCCTCTGTCTACACCTATAGTTCAGCAATACATTGTCCCTTATGTTAGTGGACATGGTTATTTACAGTAGCCCAATCCATCTCCTATTAGGAACCCTCCTCTTGGAGGGAAGTTTCCTCTATATCATCCTCCTCTTTGAACAGGGGGAAACCTATTGTCGGTTCATTTCCATCTCCATAAATTAGCGCTCAGCCTCAAATAAGTCTTTTGTATTCTGGAATGGTTGCTAATGTTTGGAAACCTGCTATTCCTATTCAATCTAGTTCAATTGTGCCTTCCTCTTTACTCTCTCAACCTGTTTTGCCTACATCAGAGATTTGTGTTCAACAACCCATATCTCAACCTATTCAAACTCTAATGAATGTGAGCCAACTTGTAGAGGTTGTACCTTTAACTCAACCCATTCCGTTGGTATCTAACGCATCTCAAGCCATGTATACCCATCCTCTTCAAGGTAACTTATAGTCACAATAGTTTGGGTAGGCCATTCATCAAACTCAAATGGGTTAGAATGTGTATCATATGGCATAGACACAACCACAACCAAACCAACCTTATGTTGGGATGATGCAAAATCCCACAGGCTAACAATATCCACCGTATCAAGATATCCCTCAAATACCTTACAATCAACAAGTCCAAACTCAGTCGTTTCAACCTTTGCAAGGTTATCCTGGAGTTGGAAAACAAGGTTATGTGTATACTGGTTATCAAAATCCTCCCTATTTCAGGACACAAATACCCGTTGCTCAGGCTATCGTATCTCATCCAAGATATCCTCCACCAAACCTTAACAAGTAGTTTCCATTTGTAGGAATTCTCAAATTTTCGGATTTGACTAGGCTCACCAACGATTCCCGTTGTTCATTCTCCTTGGTGGTCAGTTATTCCTACCAAGTTGCCTTCCAATATTCCTAAATTCAATGGAAATCCTGGAGAAGACCCATCCACTCACATAATGAATTATCATTTATGGTGTTCTTCGAACACCCTCACTGATGATTCTATTCGTTTATGTCATTTTCAGCATACACTCACTAGTACGATAGCTAAATGGTACATTGAATTACCTCAAGCTTCCTTTGATAACTTTAGTGCCTTGGCTACTACATTCCTAACACAATGCCAATTACCCATCAGATATGGGACTAGAACAAAACTCTTAACTAATTTCAAACAACCTAATTCCACTCACATCTGTGATCATATTCATGAGCAGTGACATCGTCTTCATTTGGTTAAGACTTTTCTTCCTAACCAATTGTTAGCTAAATGGTTCATTAAGTCTCTATTTCCATCTATCATAGAAGATGTAGCCAAAGGTAGAGTCATAGTTGAAGAACAAGTGATTTCTCATGCCCAATACTTGGATCTCGTTTATACCCAATTTGACACGTTGTATGATAAGATATCAAATGCTCTATGACCTATCGATATTGTTTCTCAAACTCCTGGTAAAGAATCACATGTTGTTGATGCATGATTGGTTCTACCAACCAGCAATCGATGAGTAAACCATCTAATTCAACTCTTGTTGTCACTGCTCAAATCCATCCTGTGACTCCTTCAACTTCTACTTCTGAGATCAATTTCGTTCAATCATCTAAAGAAAAATCTTTTCAACTAAGAAATAAGAAGAAATGCAAAATAAAAAAGAAGAAAGATAATGCTCTGCAAGATAAACAAAACAATCAGTCTCTTGAAGAAAAACAAAAACCTCGTTACCCATGTTTGATCTGTAATGAGAAGAATTTAACTCGTGATTGTCCACACTGAGTGTAGATGAATCAATTCCTTAAATCACCTGCTACCCCCCCTGTGTTAACATATCTATTTCCAAATTAGGAGACCAATATGGTTTCCCAAGACCCTAATTCCTCTAACTCGGTTTTGATGCTTTCCTCTACTAAGCACAAAAATGATGTTTTGGTTGCTACCCACAGTAAGGATTATGGTAATGTGAATCCTTCGAATGGTTAGGCTACTGATCAACCTACCAATTTTACCACATTTTCACTGGACCCTACCCCAAATGTCATACCTACTGAATTAACAATTAAACCTACCAAGGGCGTTATCCATAAATTGACATTCAACACTTGTGCAAGAGCTTCTCAAAATTATAACATGGTTTAGGATTTGATATGAGACTGGAACAAAACTCTTAACTAATTTCAAACAGCTCAATGTCACTCACATCTCTAATCATATTCATGAGTGGCGACGTCATCTTCATTTGGTTAAGACTTTTGTTCTTGACCAATTGTTAGCTAAATGGTTCATTAAGTCTCTATTGCCATCTATCACAGAAGACGTAGCCAAAGGTGGAGTCGTAACTGAAGAACAGGTGATTTCTCATGCCCAATACTTGGATCTCATTTATACCCAATCTGGCATATTGTATGATAAGATACCAAATGCTCTACGACCTACTGATATTGTTTCTCAAACTCTTGGTAAAGAATCACATGTTGATGGCATGATTGGTTCTACCAGCTAGCAATCGATGAGTAAACCATCTAATTCAACCCTTGTTGTCACTTCTTAAAGCCCTCGTATGACTCTTTCGGCTTCTACTTTTGAGATCAATGTCATTCAATCATCGAAAGGAAAATATCTACAACCAAGAAGTAAGAATAAATGCAAAATAAAGAAGAAGAAAGATAATTCTTTGCAAGATAAACAAAATAATCAATCTCCTGAAGAAAAGCGGAAACCTCATTACCCATGTTTGATCCATAATGAGGAGAATTTGACTCGTGATTGTCCACACTGAGTGTAGGTGAATCAATTCCTTAAATCATCTACTACCCCCATTGTGTTAATAGATCTGTTTCCAAATCAGGTGACTGATATGGTTGTCTAAGACCCTGATTTCTCTAACTCGGTTTTGATGCTTTCCTCTACTAAACACAAAAATTATGTTTTGGTTTTTACCCGAAGTAAGGACTATAATAATGCGAATCTTTCGAACAATCAGGCTACTAATCAACCTACCAGTTTGAACACATCTCCACTGGACCCTACTCCAAATGCCATACCTATTGAATTAACAATTAAACCTACCAAGGGCATTATCCATAAATCAACATTCAACCCTTGTGCAAGAGCTACTCAAAATTATAACATGTTTGAGGATCTGGATCTGGCTCCATCATTTATTTCGACTCTTGAGGTGTTGCAAAATTTCCCTGCCCAAAAGAAGGCTTTCCTTTCAACAATTGGATGTATTGATCCTTCGAATTCCAACCTAGTAGTTTTTAACCATGAGAACCATAGACCTTGACTTCTAGCTCAATTAGCTTTCATGATTTAGGTTGTTTTTCATGGTAAGAATATCCATCATTCCATTGTAGATGAAGGAGCCTCAACCTGTATTATGTCCATGTCCTGCTGGAAGGCTATTGGTTCTCCCCAATTATGCTAGTCACCAACCACCTTGAAAGCTTTCGATGGAATAAATTATAAATCGTGTGGGATTTTAAATTCTCTACATGTAGAATTAGGTGGAAAGATTATATCAGTAGAAGTCAAAGTTATCGATGGACCTCTAAATTATAATCTTCTACTAGGTTCTACGTGGTTCTATGCCATGGTTATGGTTGTTTCCATATATTTTAGAATGATTGTTTTTCCTCATAAAGTCGATATCGTAACCATCGATCAACTCACTTTCTTTGCCACTGATTCGTTAGTCACTAGAAGAGTCCCTCTCGTAGGGGAAACCCCTCACCCATATCATCATGTTGGGGTTGGACTAATTAAGGACTCCTCTCTCATGGGAACCTTTTCGCTTCCTCATCCTTCATTGCCCGAAAAATCTACTTCAATTTCCTATATTAATTTGATATCTTATTGTACTACTCCGGTTGATCCATAGGTGGTACCAAATCAATCTAATATCAACAGTTTTGGTGATCGTATGTCACTCAGCCCCATTGAGCTATATTACAAATCCATCTATTTGGCTTGTGCGGCCTATTCTGATCCTTCCTCTTCGATCAATTGGCTTGATCGTTCTTTAGATTATGGTACATTGTCTGATCCTTTCTCTCGTATGTTTTCCACCGATGAGAGCATCATGGAGATCATTGTGCCGGATGATGCACCATGGGGAAATCATCATCACCATTCCTCCTTGTCGGATTCTTTCGAGGACAATCTTAATGAATTTATCGACCCAATATCGTTGAGTTATCTAAGAATTCTACATCCATCTACAATGTTAATTTTGAGAACAACTTATCGAACATTGGAGAGATTATTCCTCTTGACATTTCAGTTAAACTCGGTATTGTCAAAAATCTACATATCAGTGCGTCTTGCTCTCCCGATGAGGTCAAGACTTATAAAGTCCTATTCCAGGAATTCACAAATTTTTTTGTTTGGTATTATGAAGAACGGTTAGGTATTGATCCAAACATTGTTGTGCATGAAAATAAAGCGTATCATGATGCTAACCAGTTCGGCAACACCTTCATCTTGTTCATCCGAGGAAGGTTGTCGCTTTCAAAGCCGAAGTTGAAAAACTTCTATGCATTGGTTTCATCTACCATGTACCTTTAACTAATTGAGTGTCTAATATTGTTCCTGTCACGAAGAAATAAGTAACAATGTTCCTATGTTGATTATCGAGATATCAATCATGCTTGTCTGAAGGACAATTAGCCCACCCTGTTCACCGACCAGATTGTTGATGATTGTGTCGATTGTTAAATATTTTCATCTATGGATGGTTTCTCTAGCTATAATTAAATCAACATTCTCCCTATGGATCAACATAAAACTGCATTTATTTGTCCCTACGACACATTTGCATATAGAAAAATCCCTTTCGAATAAAAGAATGCTTGGGCTACGTTCCAGAGGGCAATGAAGTATGCTTTCCACGACATCAAGCATATTGTGTAACCTTATTTATATGGTCTATCTGCTCATTCACAACATCGGGCTGATCACCCGATGCATCTTAGGGCCATCGTTTTACGATGTAGAAATTATAACATTCAACTTAATTTGCACAAATGTATGTTTGGTGTAAATTTCAATCATCTTCTCGGTTTTGTTGTATCAAAACAAGGAATTTGTATTGATCCATTGAACGTTCAGGCAATCATTGATCTACCTGATCCTTCTTCCCTCCTTCATCTTCAACAACTCTGAGGGAAGGCTAACTTTCTTTGGAGGTTCGTCCCCAACTACGCCGAACTAACCAAAGGATTTACTCACTTGTTAAAGAAAGGGGTTCCCTTCCATTGGGACAATGTTGCTCAAAAGATATTTGATGTCTTGAAAGATGTACTGATCCAGGCGTCCTTATTACATCCCTCTTATTACCAATGCGATTATTTCTTGTACCTCGTCACTACAATTGTTGGCATTGTTATGGTATTAGTTCAGGAGGATGATGTAGAAAATGAATATCCTATTTATTACTTGAGTCAGAATCTCAATGATACCAAAGTCAAGTACACCCATGCTGAAAATTTAGCTTTTGTAGGTCCAAGTTTTCCAGAGATTTCGCCATTGCATTCTATTCCACAAAACTATGGTTGTTTTGGATTGCAATCCCATTACATGCATCTTGTCACGACAGTTGTTGGGGGGAAAATATTCTAAGTGTATTGTTATCCTACAAGAGTTTGATTTGGAATTCATCAAATCCAAGTCGAATAAATAATTAGCTTTTGCTGAGCTAATTTGCCACCTTCTGATCCAAAAGGGATCCAAGACACCCTCTAAGTCTTCAAAAATCAAAACAATCGCAAAAGGAGTTTTAGAAGTATCAGATTACACTATCAGGAGGAAAAAAATATGAAGAAATAGTGAAAAATAGGCTTATCGGTAGTCAAAGGAGCAACGCATAGGAGCCGTCGGATCTTGCTGATCAACGGTCCAGATCCGATCGACATATCGCAAATTGACAGAGACTATCAGAGGCAGTCGCATAAATGTTTCAATAGCGATCAGTGGGGTCAATGAGGACCGTCGTTCAAGTGCGCAGATCGACGGCCCACGTTAACCCACCATATTGCATCAATAGATTACAACAAAAACACTTACAACGGTCTGGGGCTCATGTGACATGCGATTGCGACAAGTCGCATCGTAAAATTGCATCGGAGCTACACAGAGGAGCGGGGATATGTATATATATATATATATATATATATATATGCAATGCGATAGCCAGACCCGATGGGATATAGGTGATATTCCATAAAATTTGAGATCCGCCAAACAACAGTTTCTACGTATTTTTGCGTATTTCATTTATTAAAAAAATACGAAGTGAAGTGCCGATGTGATGGAAACCAGACCCAAAAGGGTTTGTGGATGAAAATATATAATATTTCAAGTCCACATAAAGCCATTGTTTACGATATTTTAAGTGTTATAACGTATTTTCCAAATACAAAGGAGAAACCATGACACATGGGCAGTTATGATATGCGATAGCGATTGGGGGCAGACCCGATAGGAATATAGTATGGATTTACGAATATTTGAAGTCTGATGAACAACGTCTTGGTGGATTTTTTCCGTGTTTGAATGTATTTCTCTATGTAAATAGAGAATGGATATTTCGGGGATTTCAAAGGCTAGATGGACTCTTTCATTGTAGAACAGGTGGCCACCTCCCCTAAAAATGTCATGCTATGAGTGCTAACGCCCAGAAGGGGGATTCGAGCAGATAGAGGTTGGGGAGCCAGAGAGCCCAAGAAGAGGAAATGAATAGATAGTGCAGATTGGCTTTAAAGCCATAGACTGCCAGAAACAGAGACAAGCAGTGCTAAGACAGAGAGCAAACAAAGGCAAGGAGTCAGTGAGGAGAATATGTGTACTCAGAAAGACTTGGGGGATCCAAGTGAAGCCTGGTTGTTTTTTATCTATTGTGTGAGACTCAAATTGAGCTCACTTTTGTGAAAACTTTGCTTCTGAAGACATAATAAAGAGGTCACCACTGAAGGCTGCACTAGGAGACGTAGCCCAGGAGTGTTGGGTGAACTCATTATTAAACTTGTTGTGTTTATGTGTGTTTGTCTATTATGTTCTTTAACTACTTCATTTTCTATGTATTTCGCAATCTTATCGATCCATTTCACATAGTAGCATAGGAAAATCCATGCGCATGAGTCTGTAATACCTTAATAATTGTCTAAGATCTCATTTTCAAATCAAGTGGTATGAGAGATTTAGGTTTGCTAAGGTTAGACAAGCTTGTGCTTGATTGTTGAATGCTAACTAGGTCACAACTCAAATTAGGAGAAGGAGAACTAGTTGAGGCTAACCTAGAAATTGGAAGAGTCTATCCTAGGAGGAAAATGATAGAAGAAATTCCCTTGGAATCAGAGTCTTAGTTCATGGACAATTTCATGACCATGAGAGCCATGGTAGAAGAAATGTATCGAGAATTTAAGAAAGGCCTAAGGGAAAGCCTTTCAGCATCTCAAACAAGCAAAGGAGTAGAGGAACCTCTTCTAGTTGCCCATTCAGAAGGAAAAGGGAAAGGGGAAGAACCTCCTCCATCAACACCTCCTTCTAGCCCTGAAAATAAAAAGAAGAAGAATTCTGCGATTAAATTAGATGTAAAATTTGATTTGCTAATATATGATGGAGAATTAAATGCAGAAAAGATAGATAACTGAATTATATAGATTGATGTATATTGCAAGGTGTAGAACATTGATTCATAAAGGAGAAAGATTCAGTTGGCCAGCCTTTTCCTTGGAGGAACTGCCCTAGTGTGGTGGGAAGGCAGGACACAAGTTGATTTGAAGAAGCGTGGTAAAATTTTTTCTACCTAGAGTGAATTTGTATCTGACATTACAAAAAAAATTCTATCCACTAGCTTATATGCAGCAAGCTATGATGAGTTGGTAAACTCTTCGCCAATTAAAGGGGAAAAGTGTACAAAGCTATACCCAAGAATTTATAAAAAAGAACTTTAATTCTAGGCATTTCTCTAGACTCACTTGAAACTTTGTTGAAGTATATAGGTGGTCCGCATAGCTATTTGAGGCACATCATTCTCATGTTTAACCCCACTAGCATAGATGAGGTATCCGTTCAAGCTACACCTCTAGAGGCTAGAGGCAGGAATGTGAACCCAGAGATTGGGGGATCATCAAAACCCACTACAAGCAAGAATAAGGAAAAGAGGAAGCCAAACCTTCATGGACTCACTACAAGAAGGATGGACGCGATGATGAACATTACTGGTCTTTGCATCTGTTATAGACATATTTGGGCACTGCAACCCCAATCTTATATGTCAATAAACTAGGGCTCTTTAACCCCTAAAATTTTTATTTTATACCCTAAAGGATCATGGTCAACTGATTACATCATTCCCCAAAAGTTCCCTGAAAAACCATCCAGAATTGGCCAAAACTGGACCATACTGACTTCGCCTCTGTCAGGGTGCGATGCATACTGACTTCTACACTAGCCAGGTGCGATGCATACTAAAGAGGCCTTCTGTAGGGTGCGATGAGCAAAAATGGACATATGTCTGAGATACTTTGCTAAGTGGATGCTCATGGAATCTTCTAGAAACTTCTCCTATGACACTTGCCTCTCTGAATTCGCCCAGGAATGAGTAAGAGATCCAAGAAATTTCCAAGTGGAACCACAAACAACAAGTGGAATGACACTAATCAAAAACCTATAGATGACTCACGACCTTGCACACATCTATAAATGGATCCCTCATCTAAGAGATCTAGGGGCTGGAAATTTGTAATTTGCAAGGAAGTGTTGATAGTTTGTATCTGAGAAAGAGCATTGTATTGTTGGTGTGATCTTGCTTTTCATGAGGTGAAGAGGGCTTTGATGCTGGGAGGATGATGTTGGATAGACAATTGGGTTGTAATTCTCCCTTCTATTTAATAAAGTTCTTTGAGTTTTCTTCCATATAACTGTGCAATTGTGAATGTTACTATTTATGAATGCCATTGTATGTTCATTACATTTATGATTTTGTAGCATTTATGATATAATAGATCAATATTCTTTGATGGTCCTTTGTTACTGTGTTTCTACAGGTACTCTCCAAGTGGGATAAGAACGGAGAGGAGTTGCAAGCTCTGTCAAGGGGGAGGGAGATCAAGCAAGGAGTCAAGCGGAAGATCTAGGTTGGTTCCTTTGTCTCTCTCTTACCTATTATACATAGAAGAAATCACGAATTGCTTTGAATTATTTGTTTCTAGGGTAGCTATCAAACCTAGAGGGATAATCGATCGAAAAGACACAAGTTTTCCCGGAAACAAAATGGAGAATCCACTAGGGATTGAATAGATGTTTGTTTGTTGTTGTTGTTTGTTTTATAAACTATAGACGGAGCCTTAAGTTAGCCAGATAGCCTTCGAACTGCTCTTTCTCTGTAATTTCATAGTAGATGAATGTTGCTTCAGTCAATCTCCAGTTTAGTTTATGAATTAAACATTTGACTTACAAACATTCTAGATGCCCTTTTAGTAGCTCAGTAACCTCTCAAGATCATTCCTCTATACTTTGCTCTTTATTGTCCATCATAGCTCAACTTAACTCACTGAAGTTAGTTGCAAATTTGAGCCAGAAGCCACTTCAGTTGCGCTCCCTGGCCCATCGCATTGTCTGTCACTATAAACTAGTATGCATCGCAGTTCCCGAGTGTAGCAGGTGCAATGCATCCCTGTTTTTGTGAAGCCTAGGTGCGATGATTGACTAAACCTATTTCCATTCTTGAAATTTGGGGTTTTTGTCCTTGTTTTCAACTCTGTTTAGTTGATTTGTTGCTTATGTACAATACCTCATTATTGAAGCCTCCTTGCATCACATAGATCAGCCTCCATTGATTAGGATTAGTAAATGTTTTTATGTATTTGTCTGTCATTTGCAATCCTTTGTCGAAAAGTTGCTTAAATCGATCTATCTTTTTGGTACAAAAAGTGTCGTAACTGTCGTTTTGTGTCAAAAAGAGAAGTGTCGTGGAGTCTTCCTTCTTTGGATAGTCGATTGAACTTTTTGTCATGTACTTGATTTGATTAGTTGATATTTGAAGTGTCGAAAGAATTTTCTATTTGAAATTGAAAAGTTTCGTTTAATCTTCCTTTCTGTTTTGAAAAAGAAATTGTTGAAATGTCGCTTTGAGTAAAACATTTTAGATCTTTGCTATACTTAGTTTTCCTTTTTGGAATTTTTCACATTAAGTGGAATGAAAAACAAATACATGCATTTGCATTTAGTTTGTGTGTGCAAAATGAGTTAGGAAAAGTGCATTAGTGTGTGCTCTTTGCTCTTTGTTTGGAAGAATCGTAATTTTCTTTCCTTAGTAGCTAGGATTTTCATTGCTCAAAATAAACAACGATTGTTTATCATTGTAGATTGCGTTTTTAGGAATTTCAAGTCAACATCACACAGTGAACCATTGAAAGGAAAACTTTTAAACAAGATCAACTCTTAAATAAATTATAATGAACTTAACAACGCTTTGGAACCTAATGCAACACATCTAGAGGTCTAGGCTAGAGACATGTTCCGACGTCATAAAAACTAGTAACTATTGTTTTCATCGAAGGTTCGGTGATTCCTCCTCCTTGATACGACAAGTGCTAGCACGGACTTGTTCTCCCCATACCGTCGCATATATATTGGGAGACCACAATAGGCTTATATCCCTTATCCATAGGAAGTCGTGTTCGCTGCCCTATCAATCGCAATGCACTGAACATAGCATTCGAGAAGATTGACTGTCGTACATAAGTCCTTGGTAATTTCTCTTTAATTTATCACGAAGGTGTATATTGTAGTTTTGCAATTGGTTTGGTAATCCCTCTGTCTAGATTTCCAAAGTAGTCACTTTCGTTCCTTTTCGACTCTTTAAAAGAAAAGGGCCATGTGAGCACTTGTCACTTCAGGCTAATTAAAAATCGAAGGGGACTAGAGTCATCTTTAGATTTTTTTTTTACTCTTAAAAATTGAAAAAGCAAAGTTGTATCAAAGTGTCATTAAAATTTATTAATTTGGAATAACATCCCTGTTCTTTCGTTGATCTTAGGTTGAGATATATGGAGACAAATCCAGGATCCACCAATCAAGGAATCCCTTTTGACGGGAATCCTAATCCATTTTCTTCTTGGGGAAATATTGGTGCTCCGTATATGGCTACATTGTCCCTTCCAAGAATAACAATTGGCCTACCAGTATGGCTATTCTCAACCTCTGTCGTTTAGAATATCGTGATTCCTCCGCAATCGAATCAGCATCCATTTGATACTGAAGTTGACCCTTCACCTTCTTCTTCATTTGTTTCTCCCTCCCCTTCTTCCTCTTCGTTTGGTGAAAATAGTGATGCTAGTAAACAAGTGGTTGAGAAGAAGAAGAAAGGGAAAGAGAAGAAGAAGAAGAAGCCAGTTCAGCAAGGGGACAACCATCAATCATCTAGTCAAAATCCACACATTAAATCTCCTAAACCCAAATTTCCTTGTGTAATTTTTAAAGGAGACCATTTTCATCGAGACTGTCCTTGCCTTCCTTGGACCTTGAAAGAATGGTCTCCCCGTTCGCACCGTCAGGTGTCATCAACCTTTGGTGATCATGTTGACATCACACCATCAACTAGTAATAGTGAAGTCAATGGACAGAAAGGAAAGGTCAAATTTCCATGTAGGTTATGTGAAGGGGACCATACCCTTTCCTTTGTCCTTTTTTGGATGAAGCCACAGAATCTTGCGTAATCGTCTTGCTTCACCGCAATGACTTCCATCTGGATACAGGAAACTCTCCTTAAGTCCTTTACTAGTTGAAAATCCAACTGACATAACTCAATCGTCAGTTGAAACACCTATCACAGAATGTGAATCTTCTGAGTCTATACCCGATGAAAATCAATAGGTCGAGGTGGCAGTCGACCCAGTTCTACCTTCAGAAGATCATACACTTCCTCAAGAGAGTGAGAACGATACCTTTCAAATTCTTTTTGTTACTTCAAAGTCCGATGAACTTGGGGGAAATCTGCCCATTCCTTCACAACAAGAGGAGAATCCCCCTAGTTCCCACAAATCTAGGGGTTATTTCTCCCGTTTATTCGGTACCCCCTCCAAGTAGTCTAGTCACTTCCTTCGATTGGAATCGACTAGCAAGATCTCGCCTTCTTTCTTATGTACCATTCTGGATCATAGTACAACTTTACAAAATGATCGTGTCAGGTACTATCATAGATGAGGGTGCATCAGTGAGTATCCTTTCCTCAATTGCTTGGCAAGCGCTTGGATCGCCATCGCTTATTCCTATTACACAGAATTTGTCAGGCTTTAACAAAGGAACTAGTCGACCGTTAGAGATCCTTCCTAAATTACCGATAACTTTGGGAAGGAAAACCATTCACCTGAACGTGATGATAGTCCCAGGAGCATTAGATTGCAATCTACTCCTTGGACGTGACTATGTTTACAACATGGAAGCTATTGTTTCAACACTTTTTTGAGTGATGTGTTTCCCACATGAAGGAAAAATTGTCACTATTGACCAAATTTCATTTCCCGGTTCAATCATAGCTCCAAGTCAATCATCATCCCTAAATGGTCCTTGTACATTAGCAGTGTCTCTCGAACCTTCATTCCATCCACCTAATTACCGCGAGTAGTCTGGTGAATGTAACGAAGCATAGGGGGCATGCACCCATGTCTATTTGGTGAACGAACCTAGCTGAAAAGATAGGTTTCCCTATAGGTTATGTGATTGGTCTGAAACACCATTCACCTTTGTCTACACTGAGAACGAAGCCAAGGAAGTGTTTTTTCTACTCTGTGGATGAAACCATCCTACCATATGAATTTCCCTGTAAGTTAAGTGATTGGTCTGACACATCATTCACCTTTGTCTATTTGGTGAACAAAGCCAAGGAAGTGTTTTGTCTGCTCCGCGGACGAAACAATCCTGCTTAACCACAGTGATTTCCATATGGTTATTAGAGACTCTCCTTTTCATCATGTTGAGGGCATGCAAACCTTTTTTCAATTTCATTTTCTAGCTTTTTAGCTTTTTAGTTCTTTTTTAGCTTTTTAGTTTTGTCTTTTCTAGTTTTTTTATTTTTGTCGTTTCTAGCTTATATAAAAAGAAAAACTAAACACCGAGCATATTTTGTCGCATGATTCAAGCTCTTTAAAAAATAAACCTGCCACCGAGCATATGTTATCGCATGGTTCAAGATTGTTAAAAAATAAACCTACCACAGAGCATAGTTCCCCACGGTTCAAGCTCATTAAAAAATGAACCCACCTTCGGTAAATAACCTTTGTGATTGCCATGGTATCAGCCTTTTAAGCCTTAGTTGTGTTCTTGCCATCACCTCCATTCTTTTCGCTGATCGTACACTTCCACTTGATTGTTTACCCTTTTTGAGGAACAACTGCAACGAGTGGTCCTGTTAGCCAACCTCTTCATATCACCATGTTTTGAGAAGTTACAAGCTTACCCAGAACTAGTTGCTACCCTAGACACCACTCATTCCTAAAAAATGAGTCTCCTTTAAACTCTTTTTAGACTCGTTAAATATGAAAATATTGTCGAGCGCTTGTCTTTTCAGCTCGTTAAAGTGATCGAAAAAGTCATTCCTCCTATACATTTTAATATTTTTCGGACCTGAGGGATTATCTCTCAAAAAAGTTCGAGC
Organism: Pinus taeda; assembly: GCA_000404065.3. Taxonomy (NCBI): domain Eukaryota; kingdom Viridiplantae; phylum Streptophyta; class Pinopsida; order Pinales; family Pinaceae; genus Pinus; species Pinus taeda. The sequence goes on from APFE030773749.1 coordinate 156,989, forward strand.
GCTTGCCTTTCGGCTCCCTAAAGTGATCGAAAAGTCATCCCTTTTGTATTATTTTATCCTTTTTCAGACTTAAGGGATTATGCTACGAAAAAAGAACTTCTGGAGTTTCCTTTTTGTCCCTTGTCAAACTCTCTAAACATGAAAAGGACCGAGTTATCCTTGTCGTTAAACTCGTTAAAACAATAGCAACAAACTCGTCCACCTGAGACGAGACAAAGTCCCCTTTTCGTCCCTTTTCAAACTCTCTAAACATGAAAAGGACCAAGTTGTCTTTGTCATTAAACTCATTAAAATAATAGCAACAAGCTTGTCCACCTAGACAAGAACGAGTTTCACTGTCGTTAGACTCACTAAAACATAGTGACAGGTTTGCCCGAAGGGAAAATTATAGAACTAGCATATGTTATCCTCCTCAAGCTTGACAAAAATAAAGAGGTACTCGTCAGCAATGACTGGGGAAAAAGGGAAGAAAAATTGAATAATTTTATGGTAGCAGGTCGCTCTTGAACATGACACTTTCACTCCATCACCATGATTGACTCGGGTTGGGTTATTCCATTCACCGGTCATTTCACCATTGGTCTTCCACACCATCCATCTCTTGGGGTTAATTCTATCAATCCATTTTAGTGTCACCGATATGTTCAAGAGCAGTTATTCAGTTGAGAAACCACAATCCAGTTAATGCCTCATCCATTGCAATGCATTCACCCTCCATTTTTCATGACCACCATTCTTGAAACTTGTGTCATCAGATCGTTTTCACCTCCAGAAAATCATTTGCTTCATTTCGTGTTGTAGATGTGGGATACATTAAGTCCCTCCTATGACATGTCACTTCTTGTCGAATTCAGCTCATTATCCAAGAAGTTGACTTAGAAATAACCATTTCAGTACTTTGAAGCTTGCATGCCTCAATGGCAAGTTTCTCACTTTCGGTGATAGGTTGACATCAATGGCCTTCGACCGAAAGATTTTGTGTGGTGTTCGACATCAGATCATATATTCACGCCATATGAATTGTACTGTAGTACCTTGAGGGTCATTATCATTATTAGTGATTCCTCTCACGTTTGTTAATAGCTCACATTATTGGTTGGTAATCAGGCGTTGTCTTTCCATGTTCGACTTCAAAACATCTCTTCACATGGATCGACTTGTACATCGAGCGAATATTGGACGAGATTGAAGACCCTGGATCTAGTTTCATCCATCCAAGTTGTGATATATTTAGGGATATGAAGACATCAAATGTACACAGTGTTAGCGTTTGACATTTCACCTCAGGCTGAGAAAGGCAAATATCAAAGCTACATCAAACCATTCAACCTCGTAGCTAGCCCTACGGGGCAGGAGAAGGCTCTCTCTGGTCTCTCTTGGAAAATTTTCAATTAGGGAGATGACCAACAAAGTAACACTAATATTAGGCTAGTAAATTGATAAAAGAATTTGATTTTTGGGTTTTTGGGTTTTTGGTGGCAAGTTGAGGAGAGGGAAAATTTGGCTGCGGGGATGGGACACAGTTTCTGCAGGGGAGTCTTTGGGGCGAGGTAGGAGGCCGTGCTGATGTCTTTGACTGAAGTGAATGGTCAGGAATGAAAGAGAGAAGGCTAAAGAGAGAAAACAATGAATTTGAATTCTCTTTAAACAGTAGAAAACATCAAAATTAAACAAACTTAAAAGCAGAGCATGACAAGCATGAATTCTTACTTTATCACTTCATTTGTTTAATATGCAGAAGTATAGAAGGAAAATGAAACACATAACAAAGCTTACAATGACTGAAGAAACACACCATCAACACATGAGTCCACAAGAATCCCAAATATGACTGCAAAACCTTGGTCTTCCTTGCCAAAAATTGCAGAGATACAAGAGATAATACAATGAGCTACTGCTTTCTAAAGAGTCCAACCTTCCAACCTCTGAAAATGACTAAGAAAATACATAATATAGGCAAGCTAACACCTTTCCTTGCCTCTAGGGGTCGAGCTCACTATCCTAGGAGCTGTTTCGACCAATTCTAAATTGAGCACCAAAATCTAGGCAGTCAAAACAACTTGCCTCTATAAGCTAGGAAACCAATTCATTCATTTAATTTTTACCCTTTTCATGAATGAATATTCTAGAAGAGTTAAAAAAGAGTAAAGGTATCCAAAAAGTGTCACAATTACATCCATTAATATCATCATTAACCTCAGAAAGTCGAAAAAGGTCAAAACTGGAATTTCTGGGCTGAACTGGTCAAATCTGGCAACATTTCCTCAACGGGTCGCGCCCCTTTTCTCAACGGGTCTCGCACTTTGGAGCTCTATTTGGAGGCCTTCCCGGTATCCGAATTGGGTGCAGGATAGCTCGCTGAAAAGGCATTCGAGTCTAATTTCCAACCCAACCGGAATTTTTGAATTTGGAGGTCATCTGCCCAGTCAAAACGCAATTCTCCCAAGACTGCTTCTGCAACTCAGAAAAGGGGCAGAAAGTCAAAATTTTCATGTATTTTGACCTTTTGGAGGCCCAGAACTCCATAAAAACTCAAATCTATCCATAGGAATATGTAACTTTACATGAAAAATCCAAAAATGCTGAGTTTTTGCAAAACAGAGCTACGATGACAAAGGGTCTCACCGGGGGTGAGACCCGTTGAGAAGCCAAAACCTGTAAATTTCCAAAAAATTCCAAAATTACCCAAAATTCTAAAAAAAAATTGGGATTTGTGTTGTAGCTAATGCTAGTGAGTGCCATGATCTTTGAGGGATGCCTCCGCCAAGATACAGAGTGGATTGGTCCTTTTCTTCCGCCTAAGAGCCTCGGACAACCTCCTTTGGAACATTTTCATTCTGGCCTTGCATACATGCATCCTTGCCCAATAGTGATTCTTCATGTTTCTCAGCAATTTGTTATCTTGGTTGGCCTTAGCCAACAACCTTTTCAAATGAGCATTGTCCCAAATAAGCATAGATTCCCGATCTATGGGTATCAAGTCACCGGGTCTCCTACGAGCCAATTCCCGGTCTTCACGAATTTTTTGCAGCTCATATAGCTTGTGCTCATCCTCCAATTGTTTGTTTCACTGCTCTAAATAGTTGGTTATCCATTTTTCCATCAATAATTTCGTTTGCAGCGACTGAATCTTGGTGCTTTGCTCTCGGATGATATCCTTGAGCTCTATGCTAGGAGAACCGACGTCAATATCAATAACTAGATCGCCTGACAATCTCTCCTCGATCATGGGCTGCTTGCCCCTCTCTAGTACCTGTGCTGGTGAAGAAAGTGAGGCCCCTTCCACCTGATGTGGAGATAACACTCGTTGTGATGACGATGAAGGCGAGACCCCTTCCACCTGTTGTGGAGATAGCACTCGCATGGCTGCTACAAATAAGGCCCTTGGGCCTTTCTGATAAGTGACCAAAGGAGTGGAGCTAACATGTCGGGTGACGGGAGCATCAGGCTGCTGAGATGGTCCTCCCTCCTCATGAATGGCCTCCTGATGTGGCTGATGTGGCACTGTGAAAAACTCACGGGAGATGAACTCCTCCCATGAAATGCCCTGTTGAGTCAACTGATGTGAGACTATGAGCTGAATCAAACCACAATGGTATAGGCTCCTGTACTGCTGAGCCGGGGTCTTCTTCTGCAACATGGGCACCATCCTCTGAATGTTCTGAAATAAGAAGATCGGGATGTTCATCATCCTCACTAGGGTGAAATGCATCAAAAGGTGAATATGATAGGAGTACACCTATGAAAATCTGCCCTCACAGGTAAAATAATGCATAATAAGCCTCATGATGGGAGCATACTCGCTCCGGAGAAATCTGAATGGGAAAACACCTGTCAAAAGTCCTACAAATGATGGCCGGACATAGGGCTCAAAGTGAACAAAATCTAGCAATCTGCACTTAGGCCACACCTCACCCACATTTGGTATCCCTGTAGCCTATGAGATCACCTCAGAAGTCAATGTGAAGTTCACCCCTGCCAGAGTGACATGTCCATCATGGAGGTGCAAGACAAACAAGCGGGCCAACTCTCTATGATGCTGAATCTGAGAAATTCTCACACAGAAATCATAACATGACATATACTGAAAACAACTCACTGCCATGGGGCAGGCCTGTAATTCTGCCAGAGAGGTGGGCTCCTCTCGCTTATGATGTCCACCCTTACGAGGCCTCCTCTCCTCTGTAGATGATGAATGGTCATCACTTTGCTCATAAGTTTCGGCTTCTGACATGGCTTTTGGAGCAAAGTGGACAAACTGAAAGACCAATGGAACTGCTGTCTTTGCCTGCAAAAATGTTGAACTCTATTCTGTTTCAAGGGGAAAAACATGAGGGGAATGTTAGGGGAGGGAATTTCTTAATAAGGAATGGGAAAATATGAAAATAACAGGGAATTTCAAGGGAGATTTAGCAAATGATCATACTTATAGGAACACTTATTGGAATTTAGGAAATCATTTGCAAAGACACCTTGTATATAGGGAAAACATATATGGAAATAAACATGGAGTATATGTACACATGTTTAATCAAGGGAAAAATGGAATTTATGCACCAACTTTTTGACATTTTAAATCAACAATTTTTGTTATTTTTGTACATGCATATGATAGGGGATATAGGGTTTTGAAACTTTATATATACATTGTTTTATATGTGTGTCTTGGGAGGGGTAGGGTTTCAATTTAGTGATTTAGGGATAGGAAGGGGATTTACATTTCAGTTACAAATAACATAGGGAAAATGACATATATATGAATATGAAAAGAAGGGAAGGGGAAAGGAAACCAACTGAGGGAAAAAACAATTTGAAACATCATAAAACCCTAACACATTTTGCAAACAAATATTGCAGCCATATAAGTCATTTCATTTGCATGATATGGATTTAAAACCATAGCCTACCACTTTAATTTCATCATCTATCTCCAAAACAATGAATAAAGACCCTACCTCAAGCGATTGAGATGATTTGAAGAGAAGTTGGGAATTTTGTTTGAGTTTTGCAGGCCGGCGGCTCAACGGGTCTCGCAGGCCTCTCAACGGGTCGCGCACTGCCCAACGGGTCACGCCCGTTAAATTTCTGAACTGTGGAGGGGTGTTGGACGGGTCTCGCACCGCCCAACGGGTCGCGCACCACCTTGAACGGGTCTCGCACTGCTCTGCTGCCCGAAACCACTACAATTCTGCTCCTTTCGCCTATCACTCTCTCAAACCCTCTCTTGCAAGCTTTCAAATGCACAATGAGAGTGAAAGGAGGGAACATACCTTTTATAAACTTCATTTGAAAAAATTTCATCCATAAACCCACTTTATAAGGTTTCTTTTTGACACTTTTTAAAAACACTGATTTTGGTTTCCTTTATCCTGAATTTGACTTTTTGAGTGCTTTGACTTGATTCTTTTTGCAGGTAGATCATCTGAAGGACCTTGGCAAGGGGACCAGGGTTGCAGTTTGTCTGTTTGAAGACTTTGAAATTTCATCACTTATTTACAAAACTGAGAAAATGACCTTGGGCTTTAAAAACAGAGTTTTTAAATCCAAGGTAAAAATTGACTGTACAAGATAAAAATATCGAAGAAACATGTTAACAAACCTCCCTCTGGCTTGCTGAGTACTCATGGATTTTCAGAGACATGACCTTGCAGAGACAAATGACCAAAACCCTAGACCTAGGACTTTGACAGTAAGACACATCAAGACAAGCTTAAAAAACTTTAATAACTGATATGACCTGATCCAGCAAAGCCAAGAGGGGCATAAAGACTAGCTCCTCCATCAGGGTTATGGCATGCCTAACGGGATGCAAGATTTGACACTGATGAGACACCTACTAATGCAAATGCAAAGAGATTTTTGATCACTGATGGAGGGCTTTCAAGACCGATACTAACATTGGCTCCAATGGGGATGGTAGCTCCTTGGAGGTGCCAAGAACCTTAGACCTCTGGGAGAGTGGACCAATGCCTTATTTATTGGGCAATGGAGTCATTATTTACATATGTGACCCAAACTGGGACAGCTTTATTGACTTTAACAACTGACTGAAACTTAACTGAAACTTGACTCAAACCGACTCGATGACAAATTGAAATGATGGAAGAAACTTGATTCTAACAAATTAACTCAAAACCTAAACTGAAAACTTAAAACTTGATGGCAGTACATAACCTCCTAGGTTACAAGATAACATACCATCAAACTATATCATAATGCCAATGTAACCAATCAAGCAGATGCCTTCTTGACTGATTCTCCCAATCAGATCTCATGATCAACAATAGATACTGGTAACTGGGCATCCAAAACCATAGCTGACCATGATCTCTTTCATCACTGAACCCAACAATAATTACTTTCACTGCTAACTGTAACAAATCTGCCATTGGATCCTGGAAAACATGAAGACTTGACATTGCTTCAGAAAGAGTATGTTCATGGGCTTCAAAAAAATCTGAACAAGTAGATGAGCAGATCTCTTCTTGTAAGAACATTTCAACACATGAAACATATGAAGAATCTGAAAGGTAATCCTATATGCTCTGATCTTCTGTAGTTTGACAATATGGTAGGTCATCTTCAAAAGATATGACAGCCGGATTATCATCTTTGTGAAGGAAAACATTACCTGTTTGCTGATCTACAAGACAATCATCTTCTTCAACAAAGGAAGAAGCTTTCCCAACACTTTCCTCACTATGTGTGCATTGCAAATCTGTTGTAGCTTGGGCTGTAACAAGACCTTTCAAGAGCTGATCTATCTCACTTACACAAAGGAACATTCATCTTGCTTTTCTGAACAAACAGAATTACCTCATATGAAGGCTCAGTTCTGATGGCATGAGAACATTTGGACCAAAAGCTTTGTCTATGGTCTCAACAACAAAACCTTCCTTTTCAGAAGAGGAGGAAGGTCCACCATCATCTTCTTGACCATGTGCACACTGCATTTCTACGTTAACTTGAGCTGGAACAAGACCTCTCAAAAGTAGATCTATCTCATCTTCAGATAGAGGAGATAATACCTTTTGTTTTCTTTTGTTCGAACAGTGATTGTCTTCATTGATTTCAAGTGAAGGAGTATACAGATTTTCCTCATACTGCTGATCCATTTCATGCAATT
>APFE030773763.1:0-28140 GCA_000404065.3 Pinus taeda
CCCGCTCGCATCTGTCTCCACGTCAAAGGGATGTTGCAAGTTTGTTAATCCCAGAACTGATGATTGAATGGTCTCCTTGTTTATCTCATTGAAATCCCTCTGTTAACCCTTTCCCCATTTGAAACTATTTCCATTTGTTGTTATGGCATGGAGCGGTGCTGCTACCATTAAAAATGAGGCTATTCGTTTCCTCAGGTACTATGTTTCCCCAATAAAAACTACTAACCTGAAAAACATTAGTAGGCATTGACCATTTCATGATGGCCTCCATCTTGGTAGGATCTATCTTCACCTATCCTCCACCTATCACATACCCCAAATAAACCAAAGGTTATTGTTTGAACTCATACTTCTTTAGATTTGGTAAAAGTTGTTTCTTTAATATCTCAGACACCTATGTCAAATGCGACATGTGCTCCTCCGAGGTAACACTATATACTAGTATATCATCTAAATAGATATAAAAAATGAATATACAAAATGATGTAGTACATCACATTAATCTCATAAATGTAATTGGTTCATTACATATGAAAAATGGAATGACTAACCACTCATACAAACCTTACCTAGTTTTAAAGGCAGTCTTCCATGTATCTTCTTCTTTAACTCAAACCTAGTGATGTCCAGACTTTATATCAAACTTGGTGAAGAATTTTTGTTGCTACAACTGATCCGATGGGTGTTATAGCACCATTTACCACCCTTGGTATATTTTATGCTCTGTATTATGGCCTAGGGCAACCCTTCCCTTCCAGACTTGGTCCAATCTCTAAAAAGCAATGTTTTAAATCCCATACATTGTTTTTCCCTGCATAAAAAGTGTGTACACATGGGTCAGTCTATACCCAACTCACGTATATGTGTTAAAACATTAAAAAATATATAATCTCCTTAAATTAGAGTGGAGTTTACAATTTTACCTATTACTCACCTACTGTAGCCCATGGCCCATCTATTTCCCAACTGGAAAAACTAATTTGGAGAAGTATAAATAGACCTCCATGGGAAGGCCTCAGGGAGGATAAAAGATTAGATATTGATATTATAGTTGATTACATCCCTAATCAAGTCTGAAGAAATCCTTGTGCCTTCTGCACTCCCAAGTCATAGGAAACCTTTGTTTCCTTCTTGAGATGTCCTTCGTCCCTTTATGGCATCCTTGTGTATACCTATGGAGGAGGATTGCTGAGGCCTGGGAAAGATGGATCCGGAGGACAGTTTGACTTGGAACCGGCAGATGACTCAAGTTGTAGTTCTTCCGTACTGTCTTTAGTTTACATCAATAAAGAGGCATTGTCTTGTTCCTGATGTTTATGGTCCTTATGCATTGATTTATGTTATGATTTGCTTATAAAATATTATGTTACTGGTTATTTTCTTACATGCTTATATGACCTAACACGTATACCATGAACGTGCTTTCTATTACTGCTATTGTATATGTTTTACTTGAAGGAGTTGCAGGTTCTAAAGCATTGGAAGAAGCAGAGGGTTTGGACCCTACGAGAACAGCCTCAAACGTAGGACCTCCAGGTAATACCTCTTCTTCCTACTTTAGTAGTTTAAGTATTAGGACTACCTATTTGCATGTTTCTTTATCCTATATGCCCTCCTCTCTGTTGGGGTTCTCAACCCAATATCTTAGGGTGACTCTACCCATAACATAATTGGCGACTCCACTGAGAAAAACATTCTTTTTTTTCCTAGTTTGGGTTGTTTCTTCTTGTTCAGGGCCTATTTGATTGGTTTCTTGATTTTATAGTGTTTATGACCTGTTTTCTTCCTGGGCATCAAGTCTAATCTTCTGGACCAAGCTTGGATTTTTTGATTTTCTTGATTGAGCTTTATATACACATTTCTTAGAGGATACAGTTGCGTATGCATGCTAGTTTCTTCAAATAGACTCATGTACACATGAGTTTCCTCTGTTTTAGTTGTGTATACACACTCCTATGTATTTACACAGTTTCGTATGCCTTATTTTGAATTATTTTTTCAAAATCTTTGGCCCAGTTAAGATTGTTTCCTAGTGGTTTTTGCTATTTTCTGGTCATTCGTTGGCAGTAAGGCTTTGCTCTCTTGCAGGTTTTCAATTTCTGATCTTTCTCTTGTTGGAAAGCCTAGTTAACCTAGGGTTTTCTTTATGAGTAAGGTTTTAGTTTGGGCTTTGAGTTCAAGGATTCTTATGGAAGCTCTTGGTTGTTCTGACTTTGCAGAACAAGAAACAGATTGCAGTCTTGTTTATAACCCAATTTTCAAATTGCTTTACTTTTCTTTCCCTTTATGGTTGGCCTATTTTGTTTTTCATGGTTTTTGAGTGCCTCTTTAGCAATATTGAAAGTATTTCTTGATGTTCTTTTGGTTTTTTTTAATCCTTTATACTTATTTTCATATCAATCTATGCAAGTATGTAGTCCTTTATCGTTTCAAGTTTCATTATATTGATCATGTGCATAACTTGCAAATTTTGGGACTCTTTATGCTTGTTTTTGGCCTTTGAAGTTTAGTAGTCTTTTGTGGTCTCAAAAATTTCTTTGGGTTATTTTAAAAGGAAAAAGATAAAAACATATTTCTTGCCTTTCTTTTTCTTTCCATTTTTTATTTTGGTTTCTTCGTTGATTTTGAGCAATTGTGAACTTTTTTCAGTTGATTTTGCTTGGTTTCAAGGGAAGCTTTTCATTCAATTTATGCCCTCCTTGTAGTCAAGTTGGCCTAATGATCTTGTGAAGAAACACATTTTCTTATTATATGATCATTCATAGAATCTTTCATCATCATTATAGTTTCCATTAGGTTAGTTTGCACTGTAAGCATTTTTAGTCCTTTTGTCAGATTTTGAGTGTGTGGAACGTGTATTTGATAAAGAAAAAAAATTGCTTTTATAAGTTTTACCGTAGAAGCTTATAGAAATCACTTTTCATCAAAGAAAAATAGTTGCATTTGCATATAGCTAAGTTTCTATTGATTTCATTTGCATCAAAACACCATAAGTTTCACTCTCATTGTACCTGTGACCTAAAGAACAACCCTTTAAAATCAAGCGCTTAATTAAAAAGAACTAGAACATTTTTTTTAATTTTTCATTAATTACACCAACAAGTCTAGCTCTTTAGGGCCTTGGAATAGGTGAGTGGAGAGTTAAATATCCAAGGCCACTCAAACTATTAAACATAGATGTTGAATAATGAGTGAAATCCAGTGTCATTAGAAAGGCCGGGAAAGCTCCATGACTGGGAGTCAAGAACGAGGGAGAGCGAAGACAAGGAAGAGAGATACCCCCTCTCCTACTTGTTGGATTTTGCCTAGAGACTGTTCAACCCAGATTTTGATACTAATTGGTGTACATATAAGTTGCTATTCCTAGGGACCACATAGGTGGTTGCGGAGCAGAATCTCGTGGCACTTGAGGCAAATGTTGTATCACGTTCGTTAGTACTTATGGAGGGTACCCTTGCGAAGCTTGGGTGCTTGTACCGGAAAAGGATTTTGTCTGGAGGTCAGCATAACTATTTCTGTCACCTTCGCTGGTAGGCCTAGACCGTCATTATCCCAGACTATTTTCGGAAGGTCATTGATTTCACATTCTTGTATTTTGGTGTCCAGTCCTCATCACCTAGAGTGGAAATACTTGGAAGTTTCTTGATTAACTGTATCTTTCAGGGAATTTGTTAGAGAGTGCTCTTTGCTCCTAGTTGGCCTAGCTTTATAAATTTTTTTGAGTCTTTAATTAGTTCTCTTATAATAATTAAAAGTGGTTGATCGACCAGTTCATCAGTCTAGGAGGCTTCGTGGGCTTTCACCTATGAGTGTTGAGCCTTCTTCTAGAAGGCATAGGAGCAATTATGGCAGTGATTTCCAATCAGTGGCAGTAGACGCAACGGAGATTGATCCTTCGATTCGAGCTATTGATTCACAGAATAGACCTAGTGGCAGTCGAGATTTGGAGAGGAACACTCTAGTCCTTTCTAGAGTCTTCTTCCAATCGGAAGACATTATAGAGGTTGAAGAACTCTGTGAGTCTCCTCTGACTCCTTATTATCTTCTCCCTCCCGATTATCTGGATATTTTATTATACGTCGCGACTCTGACCCACAGGTCTGTGAGCACTGATCTATATCGATCTTTTCCTTTGATGGACACTACTGGGAGCATGGTTTCAACTATGAATGCTACTAGTGTACAGACTCCCTTATCAGTACAAGGAGGATGTACAATTTCCATACCTTCAATCACTCCTAGCATTGTAGTTTTTGGCTTTACCTCCATTTTAGTTTCAAGTGGGGGCACCCAATATTTCCCCCCCAACACTAGTTCTTTCCCCTTTGGAATGCCTACCAACTCAATTCCTTTGGTTTAGTTAAGTTTTCCATCCATTGCTTCCACGTCTATGACTTCCATGGTGAGTGGGTCAACTTATTTTCTGGGTTTCTCTTTTGGGAGTGGTCATATACCACATTATAACCCGTCTTTAGGATCAATACATTTTACCTCCATGTGTCAAAGTTATAATCCTTTCGAAGGATGGACTAACCCAACTGTTAGCGGCTTGGGAGTCTGGAATCAGTTCTCTTTTGGCCAACAGGGGAATATGCCGTACTCCTCTATGAGTTCATTCCAGAGATTTTCTCCCTTTGCTAATGCATGGAACCCTTACCAAGGGCTCTCTGCTCCATTCAATACCTCTTTAGGGGGAAATTTCACTGGATATGCCAATTTTTCGGCAGGAGTTGGACAAATTCTGATTTTTTCTGGGCCACAAGGTTTTCCTTATGGTTCAGGCATTTCTATGAATTACTTCAGGAAACTTGGTGCCTTCACAAATCCAGGATATTCTTTTCAAAATGATGGAAATTCTGCCTAGACTGGGTAGAATCCTCAAGGTCCTATGCGCTTACCTTTCGTGGCAACTTTAAACTTGCAAGATCTATCAAAGTTGACTAATGATCCAATCTGATACAACGGCTTGGCCTCCGGTTCCAACCAAACTTTCGTTTGACATACCCAAATTCGAAGGGAAGACTAGTGATGATTTGAGTGACCATATAACCACTTTCCATTTATGGTGTTCGTCGAACTCCCTGATAGATGATTCAATCAGATTGAGATTATTTCAACACACCCTAACTAGGAATGCAGCTAAATGGTATATTGAACTCCAAGGGGGCACCTTCGCTTCATTTGGTGGCTTGGCTACCATATTTTTAAACCATTTTCAGTTTCCTATTTGTTATGATGCTAGAACTGAGCTCTTATGTAATTTCCAACAAAACCATGCAACCCACATTTATGATCGTATCCAGGAATGGAGGAGAAGTAAGAGGCTTATTAAATCCGATATATGGATGTACATAATATGGTTATGCATGTTTTTATGATGTTGTCACCATTTGTTGCTCATGGTTGTCTTCTTATGGGAAGAATAGACAAATGCAATAGGAGAAAGGAAATGGTGGGTTGCCAATCTCGTTTGGCACTACATGTACGAGGCAAATGGACTGAATTTCTAGGTTTGCATACATGGTGTCACCATGCCAAAGAGTGACCTCATATATAATGGATTGATAATCACCTAGATGACCATGAGGTTGGAAAACAAAAATTTCCAAGGTACTAGGTTGTTGATGTAATATGGATATATGATTAGGTGGATCATCCCTAAGGTGGTTTGGAGTGATATGGGACTATAGAGGCTCTTCAAAATGGGGAAGAATAGTTGTAAAAGAGGTCACATTACTAGATGCACTAGAGGTTTGGGCAGAATTACTTCTCCTAGATTCGAAAAAATGAATGCCCGCTTACCCAAACATTGTTTGGAAATGTAATGGCCACAAGGTTGATGTGGTTTGAATTCTTGGGCTCGAAGTAAGGGGTAATTGAACCAATCATCATCATGGGAGACATGGTTTTTTAGGTCACTATAATACTAGTGTATTCCCTTATTATTATTTTCCTTGTAGCCCCTTATTTTTATTTTTATGCCCATGTTGTTCCCATATTGTTATTATTGTGCCCTGTAGAAGCCCAGTATTGTTACTGTTGTTCCCTTACATTATTATTGTTATGTTGGCTCTGATTATATTGTGACCCCTTAGACTCCAATATATAGAAATGAGGTCTTGTCATTTGTATCATTGAATAATTGTTAATTTGTGTAATTTAAAGGATGTTTCCCCCTTGAAGAGGCTACATTTGAATTCGTTGATCTATATATTTCTTCCATTTTGTGAGCAAGTTTCATAGCAATTAGTATTAGAGCTTTGGATTTTAGGGTTTCGCTGCTTCAAATAGGTCATCGTGGAATTTTTGCTATAACTCTTTTTCTACGAAGTTTTAGAAGTTGAAATTAAAACCCATTTGAGTTGAAATTGTGATGAACCTCATGACTGAATTGCAAATCTTGTCTCGTTATATTTCAGAGATAGGAATTGAGGATGTTTGGGCTTTTCCAGGCTCCCGAATTCGTTCTCAAATACGGTGCCTTTGGAAAATCGTCATAACTTTCTCTCTGAGCATCAGATTCAAATTTTGTAAGAAGTGACAAAAAGAGGACAGATTGTAGTTTGTTGGCTATTGTTTTCAAAGTCAAAGGTCGAAAACGTGACACGTGGCATGTCATAGAAGTTCACTCTACTGAACTAGTCTATAATTAGGTAATCGTGGGATATTGAGCATAACTATTTCTTGGAGAATGCAATCGCAATAAGGCTTGTGGGGCTGAACTCAAAGGGATATAACAGGCTGAAATTTTAGAACCTAGAGATCTGAAATTACAGATTTACACGTGTTTCAAGATCGAGCTCATACACAGTGGAAAAAAAAGGTGTGTAGTTGTTTTTTTAAATTTTCATAAGTTTTGTTTGAGAAAGTAGTTTGAATTGATTGAAAGGTAATTTTGAAGCATATTTATCATTCATTGATGACCTGAAGAAAGAAAATGGAAACACCTAGTAAGCAACCTAAAATCTCTACTATGACACATGAAGAAGAGGAAGAACTACAACATGTATATCAAAATTACGAGACCAAGTGCAACAAATTTCGCTCTCACAAAAAGTAACTGAAGCCAATATGGATAGTTTAAATAATGGCATGGAACCTAAGATGGATGGTATAGAAGAAAAAACTTAAAGGAAACAAGGAAACCCCTTCGACATAGTCCCTCCCATTAGTTCTTGCAAAAGGGACCAAAACACTTGAAGAAAACACATGTAATGGACTTCAATGTTTGCGAAGACAACTTGTAAGACCAAGTTAGGCTCCGAAATTTGATGTAGGCCAAAATTTTTGAGGGTGTTGTAGCAACGACAACACTTTGTGACACACTGGTGGAATTCGAGCTTCTCTATTTGGGTCAACTTGTTTGTGTAGGGTATCATTTCTTCATGGGTTATTGATTCATCATGCAAATCACCTTAGCCTCCTCACTCATCCTATGAACAAACATGGTCTCCTTTGTGCCTTTCTTGCTTGAACAAAAACATAATATTCAACAATATAACAATATTTCAAATTGGAGAAGGTAGTAAAGTTCACGAGCTTTAGATTTTCATAGTATAGTTTTTTTCATCTCTGGTGTTGCTCTATTTCCATCAGGCTTGGACAGTATGCCGACGCAGTCACTAAAGGAACACAAACATTTCTCTACTTCCAGTGAGCCTAGACAGTGCTCCGGTGGAGTTGCTTGATTCACCTCTCAAAGCAAGAAGCATTTCTCTTCTTTCACCTTTCTATATATATTTAAAGAGGACTGTGCATCGACACTTATTCATTATGTGGGAAGAAGAGGGACCCTGACTTATTGAGAGCATGAGAGGTTGTTCCTTTAAAGAAGCATAGAGAGACCTCTGATTTCACATGAGAACACCAAAACATAAGAACCAAGTGTGGAATAAGGTTTCTAGAATAGACACAAGGGTGATGGTTTTGACCAAAAATCTCTTTACAGATGGATCATATTTTCCATCAGAACTTCATCGTAAAAAAAGATGTGACCCAAAACCAAGAAGGAGGATGAAAGTTAGCCAAACGTTGTGGTGTCACAAGACCCTTTTCAATTCATCCACATGTAAGGAAGCTAGAAAACACATTCACGCATGATGCTTAATTACACAATGAAAAGAAAACAAGACCAACAAACAAACAAGAAGAAAAAAAACTATGTACATAGTGCAAGGCATAGCCCTAGATCATCATTGAAAATAGTGTTTTAAGTCTTGTCCATTAATAGGAAGATAGTCAATCTTCTCGTCTAGTGATTGTAAACAAAATATGTGTTGGCCAAGCTTTTCTTGTACAGTGAATGGTCTAATCCAAAAGGGATTGGAACTTAGTGTGATTTCCTTTGTCCTCATGGGATTTCTCCCACTTCAAGACTAAGTCACCTACACTAAATTCATTCTAACTAGAAAAGTTCTTTTCAAACCACCTCTTGATATGACTCTAATGAAGTGAAAATTTTTATTTTTCCTTTTTCATTTCTTCCTTTAGCTTGTGAAGAGTGCCTATCCTACACTGAACCAATAAGCATGGCTTTCTGTTGGATTATTGTGAAAGTTGAAGGGCCAGAAAGTAGATGTTTGGGGGTAGGATGACTTATTTTCCATACACCAGGAAGTAAGGAGAGGTGTTCAAAGAAGGTTTTGTGATGACTCAGTCATCCCATAAAGCATTCACCAAAGCAGAGTTCCAGTTCCTTTGTTTAGATAAAATGGTCTTCTTGATAATGCACATTAGGTTTTTTTTGTAGACTTAGTCAAACCATTTCCCTGTGGATAGTATTTGATGAATGTTTCAATACAATTCCATTTTCCAATGCAAAGTCATATAATTTTAATGATGAGAGATACATTGCATTGTAAAAAACAAGTGAAGTCGGAATGTTGAACCTGGAAATGATGTTATGCTTAAGGAAGATAATGACTTCCTAATCATTCACCTGTTTAAGTGGAACTGATTTTGTCCACCGCGTAAAGTAGTTTGTAGCAGTGAGGATGTAGTGGTGTTGCTTTGACGAGTGTAGAAAATTTTCACCAATCACATCTAAGCCCCACTATTGAAATGGTTCTCCTATTGTAGTAGGTTGCTATGGGGCAGTTAACCTCTTTCCTCTTTCGACACACCTTTGATAGACCAGACACTTACGAGTATAGGCAAGAGCATATTTGAACAATGTGGGAAAATAGAAGTTGGTCTGCATAACCTTGTGTGAAGTTGTGTTACCCACAAAGTGTTCCCTGGCTGATCCATCGTGGATATCACACATTAGTTTCTCTGAATCGCGTGCTTCCAACTATCTAAGCGAAACTCTGTTATGGTGCTTCCTAAAAATCACCCCATACACCAATTGATAAGATAATGCTTTTAACCTGAGTTCCTTCTTCTGTCGTGTGGATAAGTGAGAGCGAAAGGTGTCATGCTCAAGATATTGGCACACATATGTGTACCAAGAGCTCACAATGGTAATGGGGGAAGCTCACTCAACATTGTACATTTTGATTTCATGCTCCCAACCGGATGAATCTTCTTATTTCACATCTACTGCTTCAGTTGCTAATTGTAAATAACTATGGTCCTTAATTGTATGAACTGGATTGAATTCTAAATCATATTCCTATAAAAAGGTCATCCATTTTTTATGCAAGAACATTCGGCTTAGAAATAGCATTGTGTTTTAGTAGACATAGGGGGTCTTGTGTTTCAAGGAAGTTGGGTCCTTTGCATCAAATTAATGTAATTCTAATGTTTTTGAGTGATTTTTTGAGAGTGGGATCTAATTAATTATTGAGAGGCATATTGTAAATGTTCTCGAATGAAGGGGAACATGGGAGAATCTAGATAGTTGAGAGTTCATGGGGATTGATAGATTTGGAAATTAATTGTAGATCTTAAATTAGGAATTAGTTCATGATTTATGGGATTAAGAGGATTCTTAGGGCTTAGTTGAAATTATTAAGGATCTAAACCAAAATAGGTTACAAAACATTTTATATAAATATAAGCCTAAAAGGCATAGAGAGAGTTAGTTAGAGAGTTAGGAATTAGAGGAGTTTGATTGTAAGCCTACGGGAAAATAGGGAAACAGAGGCCACTGATATTGGAAATCAGGCCTGAAAGAAGAAACTATGTAAATACTTGTTTACGAATATAGAAATTTTATTTCAAACCTGTGTGGCGTACATATGTGATTAAATTGTAATTATTTATAAACGAAGTGTTTTTGCATAAGATATGTGTGTGCAAACGAAATCGAGAAGGACAGAGCGCCAAGATAGCATACATAGAAAATTCGAGGTTAAACAGTTCTAATGATGGACTGTAATTAAGCTCAGGAAGGAGTCAAATGGAAGATAAATGACATAGAAAGTATCAAATAACAAAGAAAGGAAACCTTTTGGTCGGCCAGATCGATGGGTAACAACGACGGAAGAGGAATGGTGGAGAGTAAACTACATGTTAGCATGTGGCCAATTTTCCAAAGGTGGAGGTGGTATCTCACACGACCTAAAGGTTTTGATTTGAGCACGTGGCCAATTTTCCAAAGGTGGAAGTGGTATCTCGCGTGGCCTAAAGGTTGTAAGTGGTATTTAAAAATTCTACGCGATAAAACATGGAGGAAACACGTAGCACACCAAAATAAATTTTCTCGTGCGCTTCCGAATTTTATTGGTCATGCTACTTGGAGTGCGAGATTGCGTGATATTCGTTGGATCATGTGGGATTGATCAACAGTGGAGATTTGGGCACACAAAAGTCGAGCGAGTGAGTGATAGCCGTTGGATGGGATGAGGCAGATCAACGGTGGAGGTTAAATGCGCTAAAGAGAGCATCGATAAATGTGCAAAGTCAGGTGAATTGGCAGAATGGTAAATTAATGAAGGGTTAAATGGTTTATGTATAATTTCTATTATATAAGGGTTATAATAGAAATAAAGTGGAATAAATATATTATGGTTAATATGCGTGGGTAATAAGAGTTAACCAAAGATATTGAAGGATCGTATAGTTTCTGCTCAAAGGTTTACTAGAGTCTAGACTTTGGATAATTAAATCAAATGTTTCCGCATAGAGTTAGTGAAGGAACATTAAACCTTGATCTAAGAGAGTTTTTCCTAAGTATGTGATTGAAATTCCATTGACATGAATATGACATGAATTTGTATGCATACTATTGATATTTGCGGCTAAGGCTGCATCATTTGGTATCAGAGCTGGTCAAAGCTCTTTTTAATTAAAGCAAAATTGTGCAGAATGCAAGCGTGATTGTGAAAGAAAGAGGAGATCAGGTTATTTGAATCTGATAAGTAGAAGGCATGAAATAAGATGAGAGTAAGTGATACTCTTAAGAAGAGATTGCAGAAGCATAAATAAAGCAGATCGATGTTTGTTTTCTTGAGGAAAATGGAGATTCACTCGAATGTGAAGACTGTATGGAGACTGCTTGTGAAATCATACAGGTATTGTTTTATTTAACTATGGTTTGAGTTTTGTAGGTTAAAGACAGACTAAAGATTGATAGAAGCAGACAGATAAGGAAATTTGTGTGTGTTCTAAAGAACAAAGTGAGTGAAAGATTGGAAAAAAAATGTGGCAGTGAACCTGAAGAATCTGGTTGAAGGTTGGACAGAGAGGACAAGAGTGTTCTCACAAGGAAGCTGAGCAGAAGAATTTTAAAGTGGCCATAGAAATTTGGTAGCAACAAGATTATGAAAGCTTGGAATGATATTTGTTTTAAATATCATTGATATGTAGGTAACAATAATTAGTGTGGCATCTTAGCAAGAAGATCACAGCCTGAAGAGCAGTGATGAAGCAAGATAGTAAGGGTTTCTGAGAGAGAGTGGCTAGAACCTATTATTTCATTTGGGTTTGAAATACAAGAGGACAGTTGTGTTCTCAAAAGTGCAGATGAGTTGAAGTCTAGAGCATGGAGTGCTCATATGGTTCCAAAGGAGAGAACCAGAGAGATGCCAAAAGACTGAGCTCAGAGGAGAGAATCTTAGTGAGGTATCATGCAGTAGGGATGACTTTCTATTGTAGAGACTTGTGCAACTCATAGTGAGTGGGTGAAGAACTCATAGAGATGGAGAATAATATGACTACTGAGAGTCATTGTAGAGGTTCAGAGAAAACCCACAAAGTGAAGAAAGAAGATGCCAAAGCAAATGGCATATGGAGACAGATGAATCATGAATAATGTGAGAGGGAGAAGGATGAGATAATAGTCCATCTTGAAGTACTGATGAAATTGTTATAGAGGAATGAGAAATACTAGAGGTGTGGTTTTCTTATGGGAAGAAAGATAAGGTGCCATAAACTACAAAAGAGGAAAGAGCAAATGATGAATGCTCGACTAAAGGAAGAATTACTCAAAATAAATGAGTATTTGGAGGAAGACTTGAAGACTGAAGCTTCAAGTGAGGCCAAAAGGTCACATGATTTTAAATCTGATAATTTGTGTATGTTTGCAAGTGAAACATGTGAAGAAATACAATTTGTTGATATTTTCGTAAAGGCGGAAGAAGACAAGAAGAATCTAAATTATGTTCTGAAAGAAGATGAGATAGATAGGTCTCATGTAAATGCCTGTACATAGTTGGGGAAAAGTTTTACTTTTCAGCATATTGCAAGGACTGAAAGTAGAGGAAGTTTGATTCATGATGATGGCAAAAAGCAAGAAGAAGTAGGGAAGGATATCAAGAAACCAAGTGAAGGAATTGAGGATATTGAAGAGAAGATCATCGAAATATTTCTGAGTCATGTAGAGGACTTGGAACATCAGGAGGACTTGATGATTGAATCATCAAGTGAGATCATGAGGTCTTGTGGTTTTAAAACTGTCAAGTTGTGTGTGAATGTAGGTACTGCAGAAGACAAACTATCCTATGGAATTGTCTTGAGTGAAGATGAAAGTTGCCAAGAAAAGTATGATGATGACTGTCTTTCAAATGAGGATAAAGTTGAGTTATTACAGTAGAAGGAGTTCATAAATTCCTTGCTTAGTGAAGGAAATATCTTTAGTAGAGATGAGACAGTTATGTCTTATGATAAGGAGTTTGTTATTGGTAAGGACAAAGAAATTAATTTTCTTAAATGACCGAAGGAAGAGTGATGGACAGACATCTAAAACTATCACAAAGCTGGAGGATCAGAATTTTATTTTGATTGAGAATGAAGAAGTAGTGTCAGCAAGACATTATACTTGTGACAAAGAAGAAGATAATGAGGATTGTACAGAGCTTTTAGGAGAAATCCCAAGTGAGATGGAAAATTTATTGCATGAGTTAAGTCTTTTGGAGAAAAGGTTAGAAAACCAAAGAGTAAGTGTTTATATTGTAAAATCAGAGCTAAATGAGAATGAAGAAATTCACTACAGTGGACAAGACCAAGAAGACATCATTGAAGTAGATGGTGTGGTGGAGAGACTAGCTCACAGTCTCATGAATTCTTTTGATAATTTAAATCATCATACTGATGTGCTGACAAAGGAGTTAGAGGAAAACTTAGAACATCAAATTGAGATGTTTCAAGAGAAGGAAAAGGCAACGAGGCCTTATACTTTTAATTCTGATAATTGGTGTATTATTGCAGGTTGTGATGAAGATACTGCTGCAAAGACAAATAAATATTTGGCACAGGAGAATAGTCAAATGAAGGAGGAAAAGGAAGATTCCATGATAGTACTTAGCCCATGGAACAAAAACATTAAATCATTGGAAAGTAAATTTGTAGAAAAGGAGAAGAAATTAGATGTTGCAGAGGGAGAAATATTCAAGGATATTCAGGAATTTTGGGTGGACGCAATATCTATAACAGTACCTAGAGAAATCTCATGAGTAATAGAAAAAGCTAAAGTAGAAAAAGCTAAAGAAAGTAATCAAAAATTTAAATATGAATGGAAAACGTGCAGTGAGATCCAATGGAAGAGTATGTACCAGCCCAAGGATGTGCTGGAGATGGAGATTAAAGAATGATGGCAGTTGATGATGAAACTGTCCAAGTTGAGGAAAATGACAGCAGGAGGAGTGATCAATTAGAATTTGAAACTGATTGAAGAGAGGAAGATGAACCAGAAGACAACAGATATACAATAGCAACAAAGGAATAAAGCATTCAGACAACTACAAACTAAAGTTTGGGACCTTGGAGGTTTTTCTATCAACAAATGAGAACACATGATTTGGGGATCATGAATGTTTTCAACCTTGGGAATCTGATGTAGGAGCATTGAAATCAGAAATATCATTGTATTTTAGTAGACATAGGGGGCCTCATGTTTCAAGGAAGTTGGTTTCCTATGCATCAAATTAATGTAATTCTATTTTTTTGAGTGATTTTATGAGAGTAGGATCTAATTAAGTATAGAGAGGCATATTGTAAATGTTCTCGAATGAAGGGGAACATGAGAGAACCAGGATAGTTCAGAGTTCATAGGGATTGATAGCTTTGGAAATTAATTGTAGATCTTAAATTAGGAATTAGTTCATGATTTATGGGATTGAGAGGATTCTTAGGGTTTAGTTGATATTATTAAGGATCTGAACCGAAAAGGGTTACAGAACCTTTTGTATAAATGTAAGCCTAAAAGGCATAGAGAGAGTTAGTTGGTTAGAGAGTTAGGAATTAGAGGAGTTTGATTGTAAGCATATGGGGAGATAGGGAAACAGTACTGGTATTAGAAATCAGGCCTGAGAGAAGAAACTGTGTAAATACTTGTTTACGAATATAGAAATTCAATTTCAAACTTGTGTGGAGTACATATGTGATTAAATTGTAATTATTTATAAACGAAGTGTTTTTTCATAAGATATGTGTGTGCAAACGAAATCGAGAAGGAAAAGGTGCCGAGACAGCGTATATAGAAAATTGGAGGTTAAACAGTTCCAATGATGGACTGTAATTAAGCTCCGGAAGGAGTCAAACAGAAGATCAACGACATAGAAAGTATCAAACAACAAAGCACGGAAACTGTCGGATCGGCCAGTTCAATAGATAACAACGACAAAAGAGGAATGGCAGAGAGTAAACTACGTGTTAGCATTAAGGATTACTACTGATATTAAGCGCTAAACCTTTGGTTAAGCATCTTCCTTAAAGGTTTTGATTTGAGAATGTGGATAGTTTTCCAAAGGCGGAAGTGGTATCTCATGCGGCCTAAAGGCTATAAGTGGTATTTCAAAATTTTATGTGATAAAACGTTGAGGCGACACATAGCACACCAAAACAACTTTTCTCGTGTGCTTTTGAATTTTTATCGATCGTGCTGGTTGGAGCGTGAGATTGTGTGATATCAGTTGGATCATGCGGGATTGATCAATGGTGGAGATTTGGGCGCACAAAAGTCAAGCAGGTGAGTGATAGCCATTGGATGGGATGAGGTAGATCAACGGTGGAGGTTGAATGCGCTAAAGAGAGCATCGGTAAATGTGCAAAGTTGAGTGAATCGGTAGAATGGTAAATAAATGAAGGGTTAAATGGTTTATGTATAATTTCTATTATACAGGAGCTATAATAGAAATAAAGTGGAATAAATATATTATGGTTAATATGCACGGGTAATAAGAGTTAACCAAAGAGATTGAAGGGTTGTATAGTTTCCGCTCAAAGGTTTATTAGAGTTTAGACTTTGGGTAATTAAATCAAACATTTCTGAATAGAGTTAGTGAAGGAACATTAAACCTTTATCTAAGAGATCTTTTCCTAAGTATGTGATTGAAATTCCTGGGACATGAATATGAAATGCATTTGTATGCATATGGTGGATATTTGTGGCTAAGTCTGCATCAAGTTTTCTCTTCTCTCACCCAGCTCTTGTTGAAAAAATATTGATCTAACTGTTGGGTGTGGCATAAATATAATGCAATGGTTCTTTAAGAGATAGGGCCAGAAGTGTTTCATCGCCTTATAAACTACTTATGCCTACTTATCAATGGCGGGGTAGTTGAGTTTGGGTCCTTGAAGGTTTGCATTTATGAAATATATTGGCTGCTCACTATTCTGATCATCCTTTTGAGTAAGCACTACGGTAGGAGAAGTATCATAAGTGAAGGTGTAGAGCATAAAATATTTGCTAAAATCTGGGTTATAAAAAGTGGGTGCTTTTGAAATGGCATGCTTAATATGGGAGAATGCATCATTTTCCATTTTATCCCATTTGTATATCATGCCCTTCTTCACCATCTCCTCTATGGGTCTAACAATATGAGCATAATCATAGATAAACTTGTGGAGGAAATTAATCTTTCCCAGGAAGGACTGCATAAATTTCTTATTAACTGGGAAGGAAATTTACGTGATGGTTTTGACCCTCTCAGGGTCTACCTTAATAACACTCTTTGTGATAATATGGCCCAAGTGATTTCCCTCAGACACTGCGAAAATGCTCTTTTTGGGATTATGAGATATCCCGTATTTGCGACATTGCTCAAAATTTTTCTTCAAATGGCGCAACTGGTGAGATCTCTTCTTGGAAAATGTTGTGACATTGTCAAGATAGACCACTATGCTCTGCACAATAATTCCATGAAGTGCGATGTCCATGGCACATTGAAATGTCGCACCGACATTGACCAACCCAAATGAAATTCTTCTACATTCGAACGTGCCCCACTTCGTGCAGAATGTGGTTTTGAGTCTGTCAGGTTTTGAGACCAGAACCTGGTTTTAACCTGAATATTCGTCTAACAAACAAAACATTGCTAACCCCTGTACTATCTACAATATTTCTTCCTAGACAACACAAGGTAGTTATCCTTGTCCGAGGCATGATTTAAGTTGCAGAAATATACACACAAGCGTATTTCCCCGGAATTCTTGCTTACTAAGACCAGATTTATACCCAGGTGGAATGTTGCATTTTATATATGATCTGAGCATTCAATAATTTCCTCAACTCCTTTTGAATCATAGGCTCAAGCATTGGATGTAACTTTCACAACTTCTGTTGGAAAGGCTTGGCGCCTTCTTTGATTGGAATAACATGTTTGATTATTTCTGCGTCATAAGTTTTGAGCTCTCCAAATGTCCACGTGAGAACATCTCAGTACTGCTTGAATAATTGGATGAAAGCTTGTCACTCCTACAGTGTACAACAAGTATTGATATTGACAAATATTATATATTTTTTTGTTCCAAGATTTATTTTCTCATGAAACAATGTCGAACTATGGGTTTTTGCATTCACTGGCCCTCCGAAGTGATTTTGTAGGTCATACAACTTCTCAAGTGATACCACAACCTTTGGTATGGGGTTTTCCTTCTTTGTGTGGGTTGCATCCTACAATGCTTTCTCGTTCTTGTCTTCATCAATAGCTGCATCCTTGAATACATCAACATTCGCCATAAAGGACAATATCTATTGTCCATAATTAAAAACACATAAGTTAGTTATATTTTCAGTGACGGATGGTTTATAAAGAATCTCTATAAAAAACCCATCCCTAAGGGGTGACAACATAGTAGTAGCATTTTCTAATGCATCTGTAACTGCATTATGCATTCTAGGAACAAAAATAATATTGAAAGATTGGAAACAAGAAATGAAACACCATACCTCTTGTTGATACCCTTTTAGATGAGGTGACACATAATGTATAGTATAACGTACCTATCGTATGAAAATTTTTGAGTCACTTACTGCTTTGAGGATGACAACCTTGAGGTTGATGGCTCTTTGCAAACCCAAGCTGAGTGCTTCGTATTCCACGGTGTTATTGGTGCACTCAAATTCCAAGCAGATGGAGATTCAATGTTTCCTCTATCACGGGTATATTAAAACACAACCAACTCTATAACTCTCCTTCATCATAGAACCATCGAAAAATAAAGTCAAAACATCATGTGTACAATGACTGTGTTCTGTACTAGTACTACTATTACTACTACTACTAACTGTACAAATATCATTTCCGCCAGTTGGATTAGGAAGGAGTTCCAACTATGTGTCAGGTGGGACTGGGGATGGCTAAGAAAGATAACACCTCAGATCAATTTCAAGAAAGAAATTTCGAAAGATAAGATTTGCAAAGGCCATTGGCTCATTTTTTCCTTTGAAGGGAGTGACCATGTGTTTCATGTATTGCTTTGCATTCACTTAGATCTGATTGTTCTTGCCCTTGTACAGAAGTCACAAATTTGACGAGTTTGTAGAAAAATATCCCTATAACTTGATCAACCAGTCTCTTCTCAACAATACACCGTATGCTTCCAAAATATCCATAATTACTATATTTATACATTGGTGAACTCGTTGGTCAGATGATAAGCGAATAAGCACATTCTTGAGTTCATCAATCGCATGGACAAGAGTCTTGTCTAGCTGAATGATGTGTGCATTTTTCTTATCCCACTTTGCATTGATTTTATTTGCTACCACTAAAGGCATTACATTTTTAGATGCTTTGGAATCAACTAAGAAATTGTGCACATTATAATTAAAAATTCGAACACTAACATAAATGGAGGGAAGAGTGTGTTTGCAGCTAACATTAAAGCATTAAGTACATATTCGAGCGAACCATAAGACGTACCATATCCATTCTGTGAAGAAATACCATTACCTAAGGTGGACTGTTTGAGTGCGCGGATAAGCAGTTCCCAATGGCTCACGATCTTTGTTAGTTCAAAGAGTAAAATATTCGCGCAAGCTTTCTTCATCTCATCAACTATGTTATAATCTAGTGCGGGAGACATTGTCAAAGTGTCTGGTGGAATTTCTTTATCTGCTACTTCTGGAATGATGGACTTACTTTTTCTATTTTCGGAGTACTTTTCATTGTAGCCGCATTGCCAGACTTGCTTAGAGTGTTATGGGATGAGTTCATCAGCAGTGTGATCTTCCTCAGCAAATGCTCTTTCAATTTCTATTTGGTCAAATCTTGTGCGGAGGCCGACCCTTGGCTTCTTAAGTTGTATTAAGTGTTATGTTGTTGAGATGGGGCCTCACTCATCGGTTGTTCTTCGAAACTCTTCTTCTCAGATACGAAAAGACAACTGAGTGTGTTCACTACGCGTCCAACACTTGTAGTGTCTTCGACTACAAAATTATCTTCCTTCTCTTCTGCAGGCTCAGTTTTTTCATCTGAAAGCACTCTATCAATAATATGCATAGCAAGAACATTCATTTTGTGGTTCCATTGTGGGCATGTAGTCTATGAATGATACTCTTGATGAAATGAACAATATTGATCCATGCCCATACTTTCAACATTCAACACAATGTTCGAGATCTGTGCAGACTTGGCTTGTTGGTTGTTGCTATTGCCAAAGCTAGAAACCCTTCTCAGAATGTTGAATCTAGGAGGTTTGTTGCTCATGATGGTCTCGCTTGACCTTTGTTTCAATTTTACCATCTCGTTGGACAGATACTTGATGGTTTAGGTCAATCTCTCTAGATCAATAACTTCTTTCTCCTTGGCCTTGCTTACAGAGGCCTAAGACATTTTACCTGTGCCTTTGGATTCCTTCATTGATTCTTCATCTACAATGACTCCAATTTATCGCAAGTCCTTTTTAACAACAATTTCTTCTTCGTAATTCTTAGTTAAAGTTGGCTTCGCAGTTCTTTTCACAAACTGTGCAATGCTTGTTGGTAAGGCATATGTGAAATAATCAATGGTGATGGAGTCATGAGGTTTTGTGTCTGCCAGAAATCTATTCAAGATATGGTTAAACCTCTAATTGAAATCTTTCACTTTCTCTTTCTGCTCCATCTTGAGATTGCCCAACTCGCTTAGAATCATGGTGGGGATTTTATTATCAACAATTTTTTCAAGAAACAGTTTCTTAAACCCCCTTTAATTTTGGATTGAGTTCAAAGGAAGGTTGTGATACCATACAGCTACTCTGCCATCTAAGGTACATGGAAAAAGTCTACATGGAACATGATCATAACGTACTTCAAACATTTGCAAAAGCAGGTAAAAGTTGTCAAAATGATCCTCCGCCTTCACTACTTTGTTAGGGTTGTAATTTGCTAACAACTTCTCCGGGTGCCTTGGAATTTTGTGTAACACACCCAAGAGTGCAAGTGGGCCCTAAGTCATCTAGTCCAGATATTTCCTCGCCATGTCTTTGCCACTATGTCCCCCCTCTTCGTGAGAATATGACTGGGCTTATTCTTCTTATTCATTACCTAACCCACAAAAAGTATCGTCTGAGAGTACCATGTTATCACGGTCACCATTGTTGAAGGATGGATGCTTCTTTGGTTTTTCTACATTCTCTTCAGAGTTTTCTAACTCTTCAAGGGTGGTGACAACCAAATATTCATCCGTTGAAACCACTATCCTGGTGGGGTTGGTTGGGTTCCTCTTTGGAAAGTATGGAATATTATGTACTCCGAGTATCAATCCAATAACTCTTGCAAACTTATTGGTGATAGGGCGAATGGTCCAAATCTGGTCATAAGGGATCTCACAAGTTTGTACAATCTTAGGCTGAGAAGGATTAAAGACTTCAAGAATATGCATAGGGGAGGTGTTGGGGATATTACTTCCTTGAATTGAGGAAGTAGGATTCGGGTGGGTGAGTTTATCAACCATAAAAAATTGGCTTCCCTCCGTCTAGCACCATAAATGTTTATGGTGTTGGACACTCCAACATTCAAGGGGTCTCCCCGATATATGGTCCCAATTAGAACTCACACTATTTGGGATATGAGCTTCATCCAGAATATGGCCCGGTTGTTGGTTTATTAAAGCTTTTTCTTGGCTCTAACTGTCAATAAGAGAGAGGAATGCAAATGTGCCTTCAAAAAGAAAGTGAGTGTGCTTGGTGAGTGTTGAATTGTAAGTGTGTCATGATTGTTCTACTACGTAGAGATAAATAAAGTGAGCCTATAAGAGATAGGTAATAGTACCACCCTTGAAGAGACACACGTAACCAAGAAGGATTTATCTGACATCCAGTGGAATAGTCCGCAAAGATGCGACGGTCAGTACAACCAATCAACAAGAGATATATATCTAATATCCAATGGATTAGTCCACAAGGAGGTGACAACAATAGTAACCACTACAACACATTCTCAATATGATAGGTACTAAAATAACCGAAATATTTCAACTACCTTAGCACAAATGAAAGAAAACACGAATTACAAATATCCACATAATAGTCTTACAAATATTCATAATCCATGCATGAATAACATGCTCACCATGAGGCTTCTTATATTAAGCAAAAGTTTCAAGACACATGTATACAATGAACACCACTAGCTCTAATAGTGGAGTGTTGGAGCCACTTCTTGCTCCCCAAAAGAACTAGATTGTCTCCCTAATGCCTTGAGGGAGGAGCCAACATAAAAATTCCTTTTCTCATACAATTAGGGTGTATATATAACCAATGAGGTGATGTTTCAGCTTCCTTGTGACTCGTTGACTACCCTCATGACTCTTCGACTTCCTATGACCTTTCAACTTTACATGACTAATCATATTTTGAATGTGTCCTTTGGACTTCCACTTTACAATACATTTTGAATAGATAATTACATAACCCACAATGATGATGTGACATATGGCAACTCATGACATGACATTGCATGACACTGTTACATGGACTACTTGATGATATGGCAATGTCAAGCCACTCCTGTTGTTGCTTGCTACATGTCTTCTTTGAGGATGCTCTTCTATCCACCACCTTGTGGCTTAGAGGTCAGGAGTCTTCAATGATATCAAGTCTTGAACTTTGGTCGCAATTTGGTGTCCCTCTTGTCTTCTCTTGATTGATCAACTTGTATAATCAACTACACATGTGTCTTTCCACATGTTTCCCTCCTCCATCTCCTTCTTCATCATCTTTTCATGGTATGAAATAGTACCTACATTTGCAATTAAATCATGACAAGATGACATTAGTCCAATAAAACCCCTAGTCTAAGATGACACATGTTGATCCACTGACTGAGCTGGCATCAAATTTCAGGTTGAGAGAGAAACTTAGTGACTGCATAATTGCACAATTCAAGATTTGAGGGGTGAATCTTGAGCCTTGAGACTACATAATGAATAGTCCAGACTGGATTGAGGAAGGAAACGACATAGTCTAGGAGGTTAGTGTCACAAGCTGAGGGGATGGGTAATAGTTCAACCAATTGTGCAGTTCTGGGAGGTAAAGGATGTTGGATGATTGCACAATTGCGTAGCTCAAGACCTCAAGGTCTGAGCTTGAGCTTAGATACTGTGCATTCAATAGTTGAGGCCATACTGGAGGGAAGGATTGTGTAATTCTGGGGGGAAAGGTTTAGGCTTGAGTACTGGAACTACGTAGTGCGCAGTTCTGGGAGACAGGAACTGCGCATTAGTAGTGGCAAGGGAAAAGGCTACAACTTGAGAGTTGGAACTGCACAATGCACTATTGGGGAAGGCCAAACGAGGGTAAGTTGCTGGGAAATTTCTAAAAATTGGCTAAGTGTGGGGTCAATGAACAAATGTGATCAATGACATGGATTGACTATGACCACACTTAAACACTTGATGACACAATAATACAGATCATCTGTGACACATAAACCACACATTTCCCTCAGTGCGACAACTCTTGTGATGACTTACAACAAGTGCGACACTAAAGGTACACTTTGTGATGATGGTGACGACACTTGTGGGACAGTGCTTAAAACTTTTGGAATTAGTGCAGCGAACGTTTACATGGTTATATAAACTCATTTGCACAAAGATAACCCCTTGAAACCACCAAAACAATATTCTACACATTTTGCGACAGCAAACATGCAAAAAGGCAACATTTTCCTTTCTTACAAAAGGGACCAAAACAATCTTCTACACATTCTGCGACAGTGAACATGCAAAAAGGAAACATTTTCCTTTCTTACAAAAGGGACCAAAACACTTAAAGAAAACGCATGTAATGGACTTCAATGTTTGCGATGACAACATGTAAGACCAAGGTAGTCTTCGAAATTTGGTGCAGGGAAAAATTTTGGAGGGTGTTGTAGTAGTGACAACGCTTTCACATAACCCTTTCTTATGTACAAACTTTTCTTTTGTATAAACTTTCCTTCCGCACAAGCTTTACTTCCTTCTGCACAAGATTTACTTCCTTCTTCAATGTGTTCGCTTCCATCTTGTTGGCCTTGACATCCTTATTATTAGTGACAACCCTATCAACATCTTTTACGAGCCATGTTTTTACTTTCAACATTCCTTTCCAAATTGAAAGGATGCTCTATGGATTTAAGTTTAAGGAGAAACACCTCATGTTGGATGTCTTCCTTTAAGTTTCTTATAAAGAGGTCTAAGAAACTATCCTCTAGAAAAAAAAATTCCCTAAGAGTCAATTTTTGAAAATGTTGAATGTGCTATTTGATTTTACCTTTTTCTCAACAAATTTAACAACTGACTAAAGAATGCATTTCTCTTAATACCCCATAATGTGCTACCAATTCTTCCATGAAAAAGGACCAATATACAAAGGAGTCGTTTTTCCTTTCAAAAAGCCATTGATTTTATCCTAAATACAATGATGTAATAGTTTCCTTTTGTAGGGATGAAACTTAATGTAGATCAAAGTATTGATCCATTTGTAATATCCATGTTATAGGATCTTTACCATTAAACTTCCTCATATAGATCATTGAAACGAAGTAGTTTTTTAATTTCAAGTTGAAGATTGATGTTGTTGATCTTGTAGAGATAAATGATCATGTTGTTGTGATTTAATATTTATGCTCTCCAACTATGATAAAATATTCCCCATGTGTAATTGAGCTCCAACAGAATTATTCTCTTTATTTCCATGATTTGCTTGGATCTCCATATCCCTTTTTAGAATCCTCTCTAAGAGAATGGTTTGCACGAACTTCATGACTTTTTCTATTTCTTCCTTATTTTGACCATCTTTTTAATTTCATCTACAACTTTTTTGGGCAGTTCTGTGAATATGATAAATCCACTTTTTTCAACTTACTATCATTGATTTCATCAAATTGGTTCTTTAATTGGATTAGATTAACCTCTATTCTAAGCATTCACTTTTTCCATATGTTAGGTTTGATTTTTTATGAGTACTAGTAGTATTTATTTCATAACCCTTTGCCATATGAGAAAATAATAGTAGCCTGGTCTATAAAAAAATTTCAATAGGTCAAACATATATCTTCTAATCAAAAGTTATGTAGTTTGTAGGTTAAGTACCTTGTAAAAAATAATTTAGAGACTATTTCGATGGATGACCTTAGTCCTAAATATGTGAGTCCTAAGTTTGAAACTTCTTTCAATAGTACTCTAATATGACCTATTAAACTTCAAAAATTTCACCATAAAAAACTTAGTGAATAAAAATTATAGCAAAAATGCCAAAATGACTTGTTTAGGACTAATTACATGACTAGTAAAAAATCCCAACTTCCACATGATAATTTTCATAAACATAGTCAATAAAAATATGAAATTTTGTCTACTATAAACTAACTATTTTATCTCAAAATTTAGAAAATAACAAAAACCTAAAACTTACCCAAAAAAATTATAACAAAAATTTCAAGTTTTCTCTTTTAAAATTAATTTCAAGATACTCACAAATCATATTGAGAGAGAGGAATGTGAAATTTTGAGCACGTATATTATGTTTTTTCCTCACCATCAAAAAAAATTCACTATATGAAACTTCCCAAAAAAAATTCACTATATGAAACTTCCATTGACTAGACCAAAAATGTCCTCGCGATTTCGGTGGATGAAATGATCGCTGGAAATACGATTCTCTCGGCCCATTGCTCACGAATGCGTCCATAATTTGAAAATGGCTGTTGTTGACCTCGAAGACTTTAGAATAGAAAATTCCAATACTGCTTTTCACGGCATTAATCAATTGTGATAATATCCCATATCGTTTTTAAATGTAAATCTCCTTTATAAATTTGTCCTACTCTGCATTTTTTTGGTCATATGGTCTTCTATTTTCCTTGTGAAAAAAGTTTTAGGTCTTCGAGCTTTTAAAGTCTTTGTGGACACAGATTTCTACATTTTACTTTTGACTAAACCCAAAGTGTCCTCGTGATTTTGGTGGAAGAAATGATCGCTGGAAATGCGAGTCTTGGCCCAATGCTCACGAAGCTGCCCATACTATGAAAATGACTATTGTGGAACGAAGTCTTTGCATAATTTTATTGAAAATTGCTGTTGTTGACCTCAAAGACTTTATGATAGAAAATCCCAATACTGATTTCGATGGCATTTTTCCATAGGTTTTTTCTTTCAAGCTTCGAATTGTGCTATTCCATATTCTTAGAAAGACCAGACAAGTTATAGGGTAACTTGTAATTACTTTCTTATTACGTTCAATTATCATAGCGGTTGAAGACCCACAAACCATTCCTACCTTTGTTGTTGAAATGATTAATGTATGGAATACTAAATTTGGGATTTAGGAGGGAAGACGAAGCGAAATTAAATTTTTGGATGTTTTGATGTTTCTGTTTAAAACTAATTTAAATGTCTAAGTCAATTTCCTTCAATTTAATCAATTTTTTTTACTTATTCTTTAAATGAATCATGTTTTTTTATCAACAAAAGGGATGGACACTGTGAAGGGTGTTAGGGTTTTTTGTCTTTGCAGATTCTTGGATGGCACCACTGCAATATATGACACTGTAATACGAAGAGGAGTAGGCCACAAGATATTTGATGACAAACTATTCTCCCTCCATGGCGATGAATGCAGAGGGACTGAATTGTTTGAGGTTCGAAAGCCCTTCTACCGCAGACTATCAAGCGATTGTGGTTGAGCTATGGATCCGACCATTGTCCTTTCGTTTTGTT
This sequence comes from Pinus taeda, assembly GCA_000404065.3. Taxonomy (NCBI): domain Eukaryota; kingdom Viridiplantae; phylum Streptophyta; class Pinopsida; order Pinales; family Pinaceae; genus Pinus; species Pinus taeda. The sequence goes on from APFE030773763.1 coordinate 25,788, forward strand.
TGGGCTCTGGTCTTGTTTGGAACCATGGTTGTTTGGGTAGTATGCATGCCGAAGGAACCCCATACCAAATGTTGCAATAGGGGTCATATCCTTGTCGAGTGTCTTCAAGTTGGATTCAGAGCGCTTGATGGAAGGCATATACTTGATAGTTATGGATCTTGTTTAGTATGAACTTCAATGGGACCTTATTGCATGCGAAGAAGTTAGGGAGTGACGAACATGTCGGCAAGAATTTTCCCTGCAAATTGTTTGTTAAAATCTCTATCCTAGATCTTGGGGTGTGATCACCTGGAAAATATTTGACATAATTCCACAACCAGAGTTGGTTCCCGGGTCTATTTTGAATCCCGTGAGTTGCTTTCCTAAGATGGATCCTTTGTCTCCAAAGCTTAATTCTAGCTCATTAAAGATTGAGTTTGGAGATTCTAATATCTAAAAATTCCCAATTTTTGTTAAATATTTGCCTGGAAAGTCCAATGCTTCATGGTCACTAAAGGGGATTCCCTGTCATCGCTTGCAGATAGTATTCATAAGCTAGCATTTATCCCGGTGTGGTGTTATCAACCCATTTTTCTCCCTAGAGTTAGTACTAATGAGTACTTCTATTGGTTGACTTTTCGTGGGCCTTGACTAATTTTTTGACCTAGTTTAGGCCATAGTCACTAGGACCTAGTGCCTCACAAAGTGGTTGAAGGCCTTCAGCTACATGGAATAGCCTTCTTCCTAGCGGCTGGACCCAAAATTCTCTAGTTTAGTCCCTGCGGTCTTGGCCTCTATTCTAAAGACTTTCCTTCCCTATGAGATCAATTCAAGGCTATACCTTATCTCATCTATTTGAGTTGGCTTGGATGGATTATTAGAGAAGCTTCCTAGCTTCTCTTCACCCTATGCGTCTACATTAATCTTCTCTAGCTCTCTCCCTTTCTCTAGCCTAACTCTCAAGGATGGACCAATATATAAAGACTCAAAGAGCTCCCAAGGAGGATTAATGTAGATGCATAAGGTGAAGAGAAGTTAGGAAGCTTCTACAATAATTCGTCCAAGCCAACTCAAATAGATGAGATAAAGTATAACTTCGACTTGATCTCCAAGGGAAGGAGAGTTTGTAGAACACAAGCTAGGTCTGCCTGGACTAAACTAGATAATTTCGGGTCCAGCCTCTAAGAAAAAGGTTGTTCCCTACGACGGAAGGCCTTCATATTCTTTTTGAGGCACTAGGTTCCAACGACTATGGCCTAAACTAGGTCAAAAAAAGAGTCAAGGCCTAGGAAATGTCAACCAATAAAAGCACTCATTAGTACTGAATAGAGGGAGAAACATAGGCTGATAACATGGGGGTGATGAGACTTCTTTTGAGAGGGAGGAAATTAAAGTTGACATATCTACTCAAAGACTATGGCATCAAGAAGGATGCTTCTATTTCCTTCATTGCACACCTGATTGGTGGTGTCAGGAGAGGCGGGGCATCTTTGGCATCAAAGTTGTTGACATTTGAAGATGCCCTTAAGCCAATCACTAGCTCCCAACCCCCTAAATATCTTTCAGGCCAAGCTTTTGCAGTGGAACATTCAATGGACACCCCAACACTACAAATACCGACTTTTTTACTAGGATTAAGATAATTGATTATCAACAATGAGTAGTTATTTGTCGATTCAATGGATTGTGGCCTCAGGATACTTCCCTTTGGGCTTGGCTTCATTAGAACCAGACAGAGAATTTAGATTTTCTATTTTGTTCCAAAGGATATTTTGTGGTAGTCTTCAAGGGTATTGAAGACAGGTAGAGGATTTTTTACTAGGGGCACTGGTTCTGGGGCCTTGTAGGTATTTTGACTTGTAAACTACTATGGATATTCCACTGGATAATTCATCACAGTAGATCTGACAAAATTATATTTAAAATTTGAAATTATACACAATTATAATTTTAATTTTCCTTAGATTTATAGATTTGTAGGTTATTGTTAATAGTGTATGCATGCGAAGTAAAATTATGCAAAAAATAAAAGCTGACAAACACTTTTGACATAGGATATGATTTGGGAATCCTTTTAAGAAGAAAAGCCCAATTGGAAGGTGAGGTCGTTTGACTCTCTTTCTTTGAATGGAAATATGGCTACAAGTACAAAGAAGTATGGTTTGTGGCCTGAGGGCTGCTAAAATGCACAAATCCTCTTTGTGTGCTCTACCTCCTATCCCTTATAGCTATTTTTTCTCAACTATGGAACAAATGCACTTGAAATAATAGAACCCCTTTTCCTCCTAGTGGCCTGGTTATAACACAACTCGGTAACTTAAATTGGTTAAGTTTGACTACCTCAACTCTTAACTAGAGTTACAACATAGACTCT
>APFE030773764.1:0-21832 GCA_000404065.3 Pinus taeda
CAATTATTGGAAGCAGATGTCACTAATGAGGAAATTAAAGCCGCCCGTTTTGCCATGGAGCCTGACAAGGCGCCGGGCCCAGATGGTTTCACTGCCAGATTCTTGCAAACTTGCTAGCAGATTGTGGAAAAAGATTTAGGCAGAATGGTTCGAAAATCTCAAGCTTGCCAGAAAATAGGAGGAGGTACCAACTCGGCTTTCTTAGCCCTTATCCCTAAGGAAAAAGGAGCCAACACTTTCTCCAGATTCCGCCCTATCTCCCTTTGTAACATAGGTTACAAGCTGATAACAAAAGTGATTGCCAATAGGTTGAAATCTATTCTTCCTTCCATTATTCCAGAGAACCAGGGAGGCTTCATCCAGGAAAGACAGATTGTGGACAACTTCATCCTGGTCCAAGAGGCGATCCACTCAAGCTTGACCCGGAAAGAGAAAGGCATGGTGGTCAAACTAGACCTTGAAAGTGCCTTTGATAGGGTAAGGCACAGATTTCTGCTGGATGTCTTGCACAAATTTGGGTTTTGTCCCAAATTCATCACCTGGATCAAGGCTTGTATCAGTGAGCATTGGATCGCCCCATTGGTGAATGGAAGGGCCACAGACTTTTTCAAGGCCTCCAGAGGGCTGAGGCAAGGGTGCCCTTTATCACCCTTGCTCTTCGTTATCCAAGCCTCCGTCTTTAGTTTCCTCTTGAACAAAAAGCAGGTTGATCAAGAAATAATGGGAATAAACATCGCAAGAGGCGTCAAAAGTATAAACCATGCTCTGTTTGTGGATGATACTCTTCTCCTGGGCGCTGCCTCCCTTCCTTCAGCTAAAAAATTCAAGGAAGTGTTGGATGTCTATTGTGAGGACTCAGGAAGTAACCTCAATAAAGGCAAATGTCACATCTTCTGCTGGAATATAAAGGTCACAACGATCCAAGCCATTTCTAACTGTTTGGGCTTTGCAGCCTCCTCTGCTTGGTCATCCTTCAAATACCTAGGACTCCCTATCTTCCAAGAAAGAGCACTAAGCAAAGACTGGTTGCCTCTGCTGGAAAAATCAAATCAAAAATCTGTTCCTGGGGATACAACTGGCTTAACCTAGCAGGTAAGACTGTGCTAATAAAAGTTGTACTAAATAGCCTTCCTATCTATCAGGCTGTAGTGATGATGGCTCCTCTTGGCATCACAAGGAAAATTGAGGAGTATATCAGGAATTTTTTCTGGAAAGGAGGGAAAGCTAATGAGAAGAAAATTCCCTTAGTAAGCTGGGACACAATCTCCTTGCCCAGAATGGAAGGGCGACTGCATTTCAAGAACATAAACGGACAAAATATTGCCTTGGGCGCAGAGCTGTTATGGAGGATAATCGCACCAAATCTGGGCTGGGCTCAGCTTGTGTTGTGGAAAAAGTATTTCCGTGGGCAGATAACCCACTGTCTTGACAATCCTATCACCACCTCTGGAACTATGATTCATAAACTATGCGACAGAGCCTCTGCTTTAATCAAACAACACATGCACTCGATCCCTGGAAACAGGAATCGTATTAACATATGGGAGGACCACATTATGGGCAGCGACCCCATCGTGGATGACTATTCTCTGACCCTGTTAAAAGAATGGATGGACAGCGCTGGAGTCAAAACATTGTGGGATTTATCACATTGGGAAAACAACAATTGGCAGCACTGGAGAAACATTGAGGTGCCATCGCACCTGTCTAAAGACTACTCCAATCTCCTTAGACAATTAAAAGGCAAAGCTCCTCTAAATATTAGAAAGGCAGATACACGAGGATGGGGATCGATCCCAGATAAGTATACAGTTTCGCAAGGTTACAAGCAGCTCACTCAGCAACCGAACGCGCCGCCTGACCCGAGACCCTGGCAGGGGATTTGGTCCCATCCAACGATCCCCAAGATAGATGTTTTCTGCTAGCTTCTTTGCCATCACAGGATTCTGACTGAAGACAGATTACGCAAAAGAGGAGTCAATGGTCCCTCACACTGCTCACTGTGCGAAAATTATGAAGAATCAGCAGCCCATCTGATGCTTTCATGCAATTTCGCAACTGCTCTTTGCAAGGCGGCGTTAAGTCCCCTGAACGCTGACTTTACCACGCCTATTCATTGCTCAGATCTGTTTGCTAATTGGTTACGCAGGTATCCTGGTGGCACTCAGAACTTGCAAATTAAAATCACCTAGCTCGCTCTGCCTAAAATCACTTGTTGGCACATTTGGCTGGAACGAAACAATAGGATTTTTAATGACAAAAAGAGCGATCCTAAAACGATCTGGATCAAAATTAAAAGCCACCTGAAGGACTGTATGGGAGACCAGATGGACAGAGAAGGCCTTAGTGATCAAGACGCAGCTTGGGGAGATTCTCTGGGCCTCCAGTTCGTTGACAAAATCAGGCCTCCTCCTCCCCTAAAGCAATGGCAAATCCGCCTCAATACTGAAGATCTCAATGAATTATGCAAATCAAAGGCAAGAAAAATTATGTTCTTTGACGGAGCCGCAAAGGGAAATCCCGACAACTCTGGAGCAGGTGGTGTCATTAAAAATGCAGATGGCAGAATCGATTCTAGATATGCCTAGGGAGTGGGCTTCAACTCTGGCATCCAAGCTGAAGCCTTGGCTCTCCTTCAGGGACTCAAGATGCTCATCTCTCTGGACATCAAAGATGCAATCATCCTTGGAGACTCCCAGTCCATAATTAAGGTCATGGTGGATAAACCCTCTCCATCAGATTTAAGATTAGCAAGACTCCTTAGCAGAATTAGAGTCCTGACAAACACTTTCCAGAATCTGGAGTTCCTGCATGTTAAGAGAGAAAACAATAAAGAAGCCGATGTAGAAGCCAACAAAGCAGTGTTTCTCCCCCCTGGAACGCTCCTAAGAGATGGAGAGGAAAGCTGGGACCCCATCCCTTAAATCAGTCTGTTTAAAATGTTTTATTGCCTTTTAATGAAGCAGTTTGTTTGTATCAACAATCTAGGAAAGATAGATAAAGTTACAAGAACTACAACTAGCAAAAAACGCAAGCTTAGTGGAGGGGAAACCAACTGGATCCTGATAGAAGAGAAATCTGATCACTGTGCATCTCAATGTAATCTGAATTATGGCTTTCCAACCAAGAACTAATACAACAACCTACTCGTTTCTGTCAAAAAAAAATAATAATAATAATAAAAGTATTTTAATTAAATAAATTAATTTTAATAAAAAGATTAGATGAAGCAACATCGTATAAAATATATTAAAATAAAACTTTCACAAATGTAGAACTTATATATTTTTATGGAAAGATATATATGACATTTTAGTTTCTCTTAACTATAAAATGTTGAATACATCATAAAGAAAGAAAGAAAATTATAGTCTATGGGACATATTGTTTTTTCATTTGGTTGATGTATTCAACCCTTTTCGTGGGAAATTTCACAATAAACGCTTTCAGCTTCTCGACAAACCCCTCACTAAATAGATTATCCCAAGAGCTTCTTCATTGGTTGATGTATTCAACCCTTTTCCTCTAAAGCTTCACAATAAACGCTCTCAGCTTCTCGACAAACCCCTCGCTAAATAGATTATCCCAAAAGCTTCTTCATTTGGTTGATGTATTCAACCCTTTTCCTGGGAAGCTTCACAATAAACGCTCTCAGCTTCTCGACAAACCCCTCACTAAATAGATTATCCCAAAAGCTAGCTGCTAGAATATTTGCATAACTTTTTTTGTTGTCTTTGAAGGCCTCGCATTATAATATGAAATGTTTTTCTATTTTCAATTTTCTGGAAAAACAAAAAATGCATACTCTTTCCTCCACACTTCTTTTGGTCTTTTCTAGAGCCCTATTTGACAACCAACCTTATTAAAATATTTTTTCATTTAATCAACCAAATTAATTTAAATCAATCTTATTAAAATAATTTGTCTTTCTCTTATAATCTATATTTATATTAATATATTTATATTTATAAAATTATAAATTTAATTTAATTTACATACACAATTCATGACTTAACTAGGGTGTGTTTTCAAAATTATTCTTTATATTTTTCTTAAAATTAAATAAATATTTAACCATCCAAAAGAAATAATAACTAAATTAATAATAAAAATAATATAAATAAACCAACCCAATTAGAAATTTCAACTTTAAACTAAAATATAATAATTTCTTGTATTCCACAACTCAACTCCAAACCCTAACTGATCTAACAATTCTTTGTTTTTTACAATTCCATGGTAAGAAAGTGAGAATGTTTACCAAACATCCTTTTCAAATTAGGAAATAAGTTAAATCAAATTTGTGTTTATGTGACAATGAAAGCATAAATGGACTTAAAAAAAAGTTAAATCAAATCTGTGTTAAATGTACCGAAAAGAGAGACAGTGGACCATAGGAATTTTGAAAGTAAGTTATTACTTTTTAAATTCATTTGTATTTTCAAACTTATTGAAATAAATTATTTTTTATTATAAAATAAATAATAAATAATTATAAATTAAATGGAATTAATAAATTAGATATGTGATAAAAAAATATAGGTATTAATTTATGATAATTCAAAATAGTTTTTTTATAATATATTTATATTCTCAAAAAAACATAAAATTTAATTAAATTATACATTTATTTTATAATTATAGTTATTATTAATATAAAAATAGTTTGCGAATTTGACATATATACATATAATAATATTCTTAATTATGGAGATTTATAAGTTATCTCTCTTGGATTAAATCTCAAACACAATACGAAAGAGATGTAATGTAAACATAAACATTTTGACTAGGTCAAATAAAAAAAAAAATATTAAACCCACAGGGACAACTTAATTGACAATTGTTGTGTTATGACGTATTATATAAACCATGAGATTTAATATTCAAACGTCCATGGGTTAAGCTAACATAAAGGAAAAAGGGAAAAAAGAAAGAAAGCACCTGATGGTCATGAAAATTAAGTGCTATCTGTAAGGAGGTTGGAGGTTCAAATCCCCTCAATTCACCTTTGGTGTAAAAGGGTCATATGTAGACACCTAGAGGTTGGAATTGACCCTGCGTCACACCAGTACAATAAGAGTACGATAGTTATCGATTCCTTTAAATATGAAAATAATAATAATTTTAGTTAGTGGTTTTTAGGATTTAGCCCATGGTATTTATTATGAAAATTACAATGCATTCCGTATGACACTTATAATGTTTTTTAAAATTAATTAATTTAATTAATTAAAAAATGAAAAGTGTATAATAATAATCTAAAACTCTAAAAGTTATATTCTCAAATAAACACATCAATGAAATTATATATTTTTATATTAAAAGAAACAATAATTCTAATTTGTACTCACATGATAATTATAATTTTTAAGTATATTTGCTTAGTGTTGTAAACAGTAAGTCAATTTAAACATGGGTTTTTAATCACTTACATAACAAGAGTTTGCCAAGTAAACTACCCATAAATAATATTTTGTTTTTTGTTCGCTAGGTTATGTGAGTCCTAAGATGAATAACACACTTAATTTGTGGGTTGTGACCCAAGGGCATCTAAGCTTTCGAAATCTCTCGGGGATCACAGGCGCTTGGGCTACACCATCCCTTAACATGGTTGGATTATTACCCATGGAGTTTCAAACTGGTGACCTTTACACCAGAGTGTCTTAACAGAACACCCTCTTACTATTTAGTCTATGTCTCGTGGGCATCTATAAATTATATTATGAATTACATAACTAATAAAAAATAATAATGTTGTAAATATTATCATTTTTAATTATTATTATTTTTTTTATCAAGTTGTCTATGATCCTCCAGGCTTGACTTGTGGTTTCAGGAGTCGTGACCCAGGGATCGCACCTAGTTGAGGCCACACCAGCCCTTAACTCACTGGAATTTTTTAGCATATCTCCTCCCCTAGCACAAGGCACAACCACACTCGTGAGGTTTGATCCTAGGTCACCTTGCTGATGAGGCCCATTCTCAACCGGTTGTGCTAGTAAAATTTAAGTTTTAATTATTTTTTAATTATTATTATAAATAATATTTTTATTTTTAATTAATTTTTTATTATATAAATAAATTTTTATTTAATAATAATAACGTTTTATAATTTTATTTATATATATATAAATTTAATTAAACTATTTTATATACATGTATATGGTTTCATTGTTTTTTAATTATAAATGAATAATTAACTTATGGATATTTGGCTAAATATTTTTAATTTAAAGATTTTCTTAGGATGTATATTTATAAAGAAAATTAAGATTACCAATTTTGGGATATTTTCTTTTGTTATAACTTGTGTAAATAATTAAGTTATTTTTTACTAAATATTTTAGTTTTAATGTGGTATGTTTGGTTTGTAGGTTATTGGATATGCATTTAGTATTATAGTCGTAGTGGAAGTTTAAAAATCTACACCTACATGTAAAAAAATGATGAACATTCTCAAAAACAACAATTTTTAATAAACAAATGCTATATAGTAGCTAGTTATGTGGCTTAGTTTAAATATAGCTAAATTAAAGTAAAAATATTGAATTCAAATTAGTGTTAAGGTTTAGAATTCCATTATTTTGAGTTTTATTGATTCGTAAAGTCTTGATGTGAGCAAATAAAGTGGAAGGCCTTATTTCAATGCATATGCAGAAATAGCTTTAAAAAACTATAATATGTTATAGTTGCATTTACATTTTAAGTACATTAATTGTACCGCCAAATCAATAATTATATATTTTATTTCTTAAATTGAACTAAAATATTCAATAAAAATTTATTTTAATATAATTTTATTTTTTTTACAAAAACAGATAGTGGGTATATTAGATACTTGGCCTTAATGCCAAAAAGCGGATTACAAAAGGTGAGTCTAATTCCACGAGTACCTCACAACCTTGCAAGGCTGTGGCATTTATGCTTAGCTCACATCTCTTTTTAGCTACTACTAAGTGATCAATTTCAGAGATTTTCCCAAGTTTGTGAATACATACAAACTGATTTAACAATAAGCAGTAAAACATGATAGCTTTCTAAATTAAAGAATTGGTTCCCATGTTTCATGTCTGCCTCTGAGCAAGGCTTCAACCATAAGAAGGGATGCTTTGTTGGCTTCAATGTCCACCTCCTTATTATTAGCTCTCAACACATGGTAGAAATTCAATTTCTGGAATCATTCTCCAAGATTTGTTATTCTGAAGATCAGTCTTGCAAGCCTTAGGTCCGATGGCTTAGAATGTGTCACCATAGTGTTAATGATAACCTGAGAGTCCCCAATTACATTAGCCTCCCTGATGTTCAGCACTTTCAAAATCTTGAGACCTTGGAAAAGAGTCAAAGCCTCAGCTAGAATGCTAGAAGTGGTTCCCAAACCCCAGGTGAAATTGTGGGTTGTTATGTCGTCTGGATTCAGTATGACACCTCTAGCGCCAGCTCTTCCAGGATTACCCTTTGCAACCCCATAAAAGAATAGAGAGTATCTCTGATGTTTTGTGATCCATCCCTGGAATTCTTTAGTTGTAACCCTTATTTGCCATTCTTTGGGGAGGGAGATACTCTTTGCAATTTTTTGGAACTAAAGATCGAGAGAAGAGCCCCAATTTATATCTTGTTGGTTGATATTTAAATCGTCTTTATGATCTCTCAGACACTCTTTTAGCTGGCATTTAATCTTAACTACCACAAGCTCGGCATCCTGTTCGTAGTTTCTGAATATCCTTTTATTTCGCTCAATCCAAACCTGCCAACAGATTATTTTAGGGAGAGTAGACCAAGCACCTTTGATAATTGTGTTTTTTGGAGGAGGACCAGGATATCTTTGTAGCCATTTAGAAAAAAAATCAAGAATGGAGGAAGGCAAAGCGAAGCTGGAACTCAAAGTTCCCAGCAGCTCGGTCCAAATTTGCAATGTGAAGATGCATTCAAGCATCAGATGAGTTACGCTTTCCTGGTTTACTTTACTAAGGTTGCACCTTGAAGGGCCGTGGAAACCTCGCTTCTGAAGATTATCATTTGTCAAGATTTTGGAGTGGCATACCAGCCAGTTGAAGAAATCGATTTTTGGCAAGGAGGGAAAATGCCATATCCCTTTCCACGGCTCTGGGTTCGTGGCCACATGAGGGCGTTCACACAGCTTGGCGTATCCTTGAGCTACGGTGTATCCACCAGCCTGTGCACCCCAACCTCTTGAGTCCCAATTTCGAGCCAATGAAGGCCCCAATCCGTGGAGCTTGGAAAGCAAGACCTCGCGCTCCATAGATAAATCTGGGGGCATTTGAAGATTCCAGCCAGCCCAACGTGAATCCTGCCAAACGGAGATGTCCCACAGGGAACACATTCCAGCCTCATTCATCCATCTGCGTAGCGCTTGAAGAGAGCGACAGTCTCCCAACGACTCATTATTCATTATTATGTCTGTCCAAAGCTTGATCCTTTTTCCATTTCCGGGAACCTAGTAGGCATGAGCATTGATGAGAGGACAGGCTTTGATATAGAGCTTTAGAAAGGGCATATTTGGATGTGTCAGAGGGTGATCTAGACAACGAGAATGCTGCCCTTTGAAATATTTTTTCCAAAGAGCTAATTGCACCCATCCAAGATTAGGTGCAATAATTCTCCATATTAGCTTAGCTCCCATTGCAATATTATGATAGCCAAGATTTTTGAAATTCAAGCCTCCTTCCAACAGCGGTTTGGAGATGGATTCCTTGTTGACAAGGGGAATCTTTTTCTCATTCTGCTTGCCCCCCTTCCAAATTTTTTTTTGAATAATCTCCTCCATTTTTCTGAGAATACCAGTGAGAGCAAGAAGGACACAAAACTGAAATAAGGGAAGGTTGTTAAGGACTGATTTGATGAGAATAGACTTACCAACAATGTTAAGCCAAGAAAAACCCCAGGCAAGCAGCTTGTTCTTGAATTTCTCCAATTGGGGGAGCCAATCTCTGTTGTAGGCTCTTTTGAGAAATACAGGAAGGCCCAAGTACTTGAAGGAAGTCTAATTTGAGGAGGCGGCGAAACCAAAGGATCTGGAAATGACACTGAGCAAGTTGGGAGTGGGGTTCCAACAATAGATATGGCATTTGCCATTGTTTAGACTGCTTCCCGAGATCATACAAAACTCATCTAGAGCTTCTTTAAATCAGGAGGCAATGAGTACAGAAGAAGCTCCCAATAGCAAGGTATCATCCGCAAAGAGGCATGATTTATGTTTTTAATGCCTCTTGCTATGCAGAGCCCAGCGATTTCTTGATCTGTCAATTTTTTTGTCTAAATAAAAACTGAGAACTAAGGCTTGAAGAACAAAAAGAAGTGGTGAGAGAGGGCACCCCTGCCTGAGTCCTCTCGTGGCTTTGAAAAAATCAGCAGCTCTGCCATTTACTAGCAGGGCGATCCAAGGCTCCAAAATGCAAGCCCGAATCCAATTTATAAAATTTGCACCAAATCCAAGCTTATGTAAGACTTTCAACAAAAAACTATGCCTTACTCGATCAAATGCATTTGCTAAATCAAGTTTGACAACCATACCTTTTTCATTGCGACTCAGACTTTAGTGGATTGCCTCTTGAACCAAAATGAAATTGTCCATAATCTGTCTGCCTTGAATGAAGCCTCCTTGGCTTTTCAAAATTATTTCGGGGAGGATGAGCTTCAATCTATTAGCAATTACTTTGGTAATCAATTTGTAACCAATATTACATAGCGAAATCAGGCAAAACCTGTTGAAGGAGTTGGCATCTTTCTCTTTGGGAATGAGGGCAAGAAAAGCAGAATTCACGCTGCCTTTGATTTTCTGGCAAACTTGGGACTTTAGAACCATTTTGAAAAGATCTTTTTCCACAATCGACCAACAAATTTGGAGTAATGTGGCTGAGAATCCATCCGGCCCAGGGGCTTTGTCTGGGTCCATGGCAAAGAGGGCATCCTTGACTTCGTTCTTAGTGACTTTAGCTTCAAGGAGATGGTTCATTTTAGCAGTAATCAAGGGGGGGACCACGTCAATCATATTAGAGTTTTGATCCAAATTTGTATATTCTTTATACATGCTTTTAAAGTGAAGGGAGGCTGCTTTTTTGATGTTTGCATTATCCTTGTGAATATTAGAGCCATCTTTGATTTCGGAAATGGAGTTGGTACATTTCCTTACCTAAGCTTGTTTGTGGAAGAAGGAAGTGTTCCTGTCCCCTGCTTTAAGCCAAAGACTAGATGACTTCAGCCTCCAATATTCTTCCTTAGCTAGACAAGCCTTGTGATAGTTTTGCTGGAGTTGTGCTTCTTTATCTAGAATCTCTTTTGTCATGTCAGCTTTTTCAGCCTGGAGTTGATGGGTTTTCAGAGTGCGTTGAATTTTTTTTCTTTCGTTGGCTAGATTGGGTAGCAATTTTGCCCAGCTTTTCAAAGCCCTCTTCAATCTTTTGAGCTTCTCCTCCCAAACAAAAAAGGGGGAGCCTTTGACCTGTTGCAACCAAATGTCCTTTACTATTTGCATGAAGTCAAATTCCTTAGCCCAGAGTGGGCTAAAACTGAAGGGAATAGGTCCGAGATCAAGCTGAGACACAAGTTCTAGCTTGATGGGTTTGTGATCAAAAGTGTTGCATGGGAGAATGTGGACTCTAGCCTCTAATCCAAGCAGAAGAAAAGAGCTTTGAAGAAAGAATTTGTCCAACCTGGCAGCGATGTGACTAGGGCCAACTCTTTTATTAGTCCAAGTGTACTTGCCAGAGATTGACTTGATGTCCAGCAAGTCCCAGTCCTGCATAAGATCCTCTTCCCATTCCCTTGCTGGGTCACAAACAATGTTGCCTCCTCTCTTGTCTGTTGATAGGAGGGTGAGATTTAGATCTCCAGCAATGATGGTATTCTCAAGATTAACAAGGTCTGCTTGGCTTCTTATGGATTCCTAGCAGTCCTTTTTTTCTCCGGCATTCACAAGGACATACATGTTGCAAAGACTAAAAATCTATTTTGAGTCTAAGTGCTGCAATTTTAAGAACAACCAGTGAGTGTTGAGGGTCTCAAAAATGACTGAGAATTTTCTAGCATTCCAGAGAGTGCCCAACCCACCGGAAGCCCCTCGGGCTGAGATTTCTTTCGCCTCACATTTATTCTAGAGTTTCTTACTTACTTGAAGGAAGACGGAGTCCTCCAATTTGGTCTCCTGGATGAGGAGTATGTCAAGAGCTTCTGTCCTTATTAAACTTCTGATGGCTTATTCTTTGATTCTGCTCCCCATACCTCTACAGTTCTAGGAGACAATCTTCATCATTTGTATTTCTGGTTGGCTCCCTTGGAGCCTTGGGGCTGATTTCTTGCCATCTTTGGTTTTGACGCTAATAGCTTCTCAAGAGTTGGTTCGCTGCCTTGAAGCTTATCTTTGAAAGTTTCCTGCTCTCTTTTTTCCCGATCTTTTTTGCGGCCTCTTGTGGATCTCCTTATCGAGGATTGGGATTCTCCTATTTTGCCTTCTTCCTCCAAGCCGTCAGATTCTTTCTCAAATTCCTTGACTTCTATAGTATTTCCTTTGGAGCTCTCAGCAAGGCTTACCACCTTGGGAGAAGAGGGCGTACCTTTTGCGAGGGGGAATGATTTTTGGATGTCTGCTTCCTGTGTTTCCTCTATTTGCGAGCTTAGAGGGGCAAATTTATTTTCTTGCTTCTTTATGGGAGGGGGTTGCTAGGGAGGGGCCTGTTGGGGACCTCTTCTGTTTGGACCAACCTGCTTTTGGGTTTTCTTGGCACGCTTGACCTGGTTCCATCCTTCTTCCTTACCCTTATCTGTTTCAGCATTGGATGGACATCCTCTGGCGAAGTGACCGTAGACGTGGCATTTTCGGCATGTGAAGGGCAACTGCTCATAATCTAGCTTCTGCAAGTGAGTCCAGCTTCCTACTTTGATTTTGATGGCTTCTGGAAGACCCACCTCTAGATCTACTTCAACGCAGATTCAGGCACGGTCATATTGATCTTTGTTGTTTTCCCGAATCTATGAATTTCCCAAGAGCGTTGTCGATGTGCTTCAATGAGTCCCAGCTCCAACAATGCACTAGGAAGTTTGGGAGCTTGACCCACACCGGTACAGCCGTGGGAACATCGACTGCGGGGTCTAAGTCCGACATCCATTTGTTGAGATAAAGACCCTGGGGACCCATGAAATAGGGGCCATTCTGGAAGATCAGATCCTTCTCATCCTTAGAGGTGAATTCAAAGAGGACAAACCCTCATCCTAAGAAGTAAGATGTGACACTATTCTTGATCAATGGAGCCCAGTTCTTGTTGAGCCAGGTCCCAGTGGCCTTAGGATAAGGCCATAGTCTGGTGAACTGACCAACGAGAGCCCACTTAGCCAAGGATAAGGTGACTTGGATCAGAGTCTCTGGCAGCAGGGAGATTTCAGGAATATCTTCAAGTCCCTTGATGAACTTGGCTCCTTCAATCTTTTTCTTCTACGGAAAACCAACCAAGAGCCGAGAGAAGGCTTCGGAAAATGAGGGCGGAGGGGGGAGGGAGGGGGCCTGCATGGGGTGAGCCCGAGACCCCCATGGGAGCGATCCCTATCTTTCAAGCCCCTCCCATCAACAAGCAAGACACACAAGAGTGCAAGCTCTTAGCTAAAGAGCTTATGACACATGTAGCAGGTAGAGGGCCCAGCGCCGCAGGGCAGGGGGGCCTAGGGAAACAAAGCGCGGGCTAGTGCTGCACCATCGCTCCAGGTCTCTACGTAGTCGATCCTATTCCCAAGCACCGAAAAACTATTTTAATATAATTATTAATTTATAATAAATAATATTATTATTTTTTAAATTTTAATTTATATTTTGAAAATAATAATAATAATAATGATTTATTATTTAGTTTATAAAAATGCATATGTTTATTTTATTAACATTTAAATTTAGATTTTTCTGATGGGGGTGAGGATCCAGTGTTATGCGTGGCAGTAGGGTGACGTAGGTACCACAATGGAGGCCTCAGTGTTGCAATCCAAGTTGGGTTTTCTAGTATTCTCTATTGAACTTCTACAGTCGATCTCAGAGGCCAATGCTAGCTTCCTTTACCAGGCCTCATCGACCTGGGATGGTCTCCGCTGGTTGCATGGTTGTCCTCTTTGTTTGCGGTTAGACTTTGGAGTGGGAGAGCATGATGAATTGGCTCCACCAAGCACTCAGGAGTGTTAGGCCCCTGAGTCATCACCGTTGCACTTGGAAGAGTCGGGCGCGTTTAACCGACGAGCTAGCAGACGAGCTGGCGGGTACATTTAATCGACGAGCTGGGTGGGCATGCACCTAACCGACAAGCTTAGGTGGGTGTGCTTAACCAATGAGTTGGGCGAGCGCACAAAACGGACGAGCTAGAGGGCACATCGGGAGAAGCCAACACAGGCAACACCGAAATTGGCTAAGTGTTAGGTGCATGTGGGCAAGCGGAAGTTATAGGCGATGGTCATGTAGTTTAGCGGGCCGACGTGTTAAACATAAGGTTGGGCCAACGTGATAACATAAGGAGGGACGCAAGTCATGGAAAGAGCAAATTGGCTTAGCGAAGGTCAAGCCCCTTCCAAAGTCCAAGCAATGTATATATGGATAGCGATGGCATAACCGAAATCCATCAACTGAACAAGGGGAAACAAGTGAACGATGCAAGAAATGACCCTGCAAGTTAGGCAAGTTTAACGCAACGATGGTTGGGTGGCCACAAATTGGGCGGGTATGCACAACGGGTCTGCGAGTTGGGCCACAGGTGGATAGTGTGGGCCGCACGACACAGTGGGTTGAACGCCCAAGGCTAGGTAGCGTTGAATGGTGGTGTAGTTGTGGTTGAGTCATGCAACAGGACCGACCGATCGGGTAGTGCACCAAAATTTGTAAAGTCTTATGAAATGGATTGAGACATAGTCTCCCTGGAAATTGTAAAAAATGTAGATTTTTATATAAAACTGAATTAATGAAGAAATGATGTATCTCTTGCAGTAATGTTATGTTGTGACTATTTTTGTTAAGTAATTTCGCACTTAACTGTTTAATAATGATGAATGAAGAAGTTAGTAGGCGTAGTTTGGAAAATGTAAAGGAAACTAATGGTTGGAGTCATTTAGTTAGTGATGCACGTAGCTCTATTCGAGAAAAAAGAATTGGGGCCATGACAGATGGTATCAGAGCCAATACAACAGTAAAATGCAGAGACCAGGTATGTTTGCAGTCTGATGTTTTTGAACAAAAGAAATCTTGGATACATAGTTTGGGGTTTCTCGACTTGGAGGTTCATGGCAAAACCATCCAAGCTTTGGTGGACATGGGTGCCACACACAGCTTTATGACAACAAGGTTGGCAAGAGAAATTGGGCTGCAGATTGTTCCAACTAATGTTGAAGTTAAGGCAATGAAATCGAAGGCTAAAGTGTCGGGATTGGTAGATGAAGTGCCAAGTTGAATTGGAGACTGGCAGGGTCGATTGGAAATCATGGTGTTGGAAATGAATGACTTTGATATGATATTGGGGTAGGATTTTCTAAAGGGAAATAAGGCAATTATTTTCTCGTTTTGCGATGAGATCATGTTGATTGGAGGTTCACGAACTCGGAATTTACTGACTCATATGCAAAGGAAGAAAGTGAAGGTGCAACATGTTTATGCACTAAGTATGAGGAAGGCGATGCAAGATTCAGATGTGGAGACATATGCGACAGTCATCAGGGGAGTTGAAAGCAATGATGGAGTGGGGATGTTGAGCTAAGATTTCTGATGTATTGGACAAGTATGCAGTTTTGATGCCCAATGAGCTACCAAAAGCACTTCCACCAAGACGTGCAGTGGACCATATCATTGAGCTAGAGCCAGGGAAGCAACCTCCAGCAAAATCTCCTTATCATTTATCAAGGCCGGAATTGGAGGAGTTGAAATGACAGATGAAGGATTTGGCCGATGCAGGTTTCATATGACCTTCAAGGTCCCCATACGGTGCTCCTGTCTTATTTAAGTGGAAGAAAGATACGAATGAGCTACGGATGTGTTGTGATTATCATGCTCTCAACAAGCAAACAGTAAAAGAACATGTATCCTTTGCCACTTGTTGTGGATTGCTTCAATAAGCTTGCAAAAGCCCGAGTGTTTTCCAAGCTAGACTTGAGGCATGGGTATTATCAGGTGCAGATAGTAGAGGGAGATGAGAAGAAGATTGTAATTATGATAAGGTATGGAAGTTTTGAATTCCTTGTTATGCCTTTCGGGTTTTGTAACGCTCCTGCTACGTTTTTCACTTTGATGAACAATGTGCTATGTCCATATTTGGATTCGTTTTTAGTAGTATACTTGGACAATATCGTGATATACAATGATAACATGGAGGATCATAAGAAGCACTTGGCTTTGGTACTTGAGGTACTGAAGAAGATTCAATTGTACTTGAAGAAGTCAAAGTGTATGCTTTCCTAGACCTAAATTCCATTCCTTTGACACATTGTGGGTCAAGGACACATACGGATGGAACCAAGCAACGTAAAGGTGATATAGGATTGGGCTGAACCGAAGAATGTCCATAATATTAGGGTGTTTTTGGGGATGAACAACTACCAACGAAAGTTTGTAGAGGGGTACTCCAAAGTGACATCACCATTGACAGACCTTTTGAAGAAGGAAAAACAATGGAGTTGGATGGAAAAGTGTCGAGCAACATTTGAATATTTGAAGAATAGGATGGTTATAGCACAGATATTGAAGTTCCCTGACTTTGAGAGACCGTTTGAGGTGCACACAGATGCTTCATATTTTGCAATGCGAAGGGTTCTTATGCAAGATGGGCATCTAGTGGCATATGAGAGTCAGAAGTTACAGGATAGAGAATGAAAATATTTGGTTAATGAGAAGGAGATGATTGCAATCATTCCATGTTTAAAGGTATGGAGGCATTACTTGATTGGGAACCCTTTCGTTGTCAAGACTAACAACATTGCAGCAAGTTATTTTGCATCACAATTGAAGCTATCAATGAAGCAAGCTCGTTGGCAAGACTTCTTGGTAGAGTTTGACATGACTATTGAGTACCGACCGAGTAGACTTAATGCAGTTGTAGATGCCCTAGGTAGGAAGGGACAGCTACCCGCACTTGAGGAGGAAGAAGATCGAGCAGAACATAGTACGAGTCGAGTACAGATGACCGATGAGATGCATAATAGAATTCGAGCTAGCATGGAGACAAATACTCAATCACAGAGCATATTGAAGCAGGTGAAGGAAGGAAAGACACATAGGTTTTTTCTACAAGATGGAATCTTGTCCTTTGGGAATCGACTTTACATTCCCAAGTCATCGAGACTTAGGAGGCACCTCTTGAAGGTGCGCCATGATTCTCCATGGGCTGGCCACCAGGGCAGCGTGATTCTTTGGAATTGTTAGAGAGAGGATTCTTTTGGGAGAAGATGTGGGAGGATGTAGAGGAGTATGTACATACATGCATAATTTGTCAGTAGGACAAATTAGATAACCAGAGACAGGGAGGATTGTTGCAGCCTTTAGTAATTCCAGAGAGACCATGGATGAGTGTTTTGATGGACTTCATCACTCAGTTAACACAAGTACATGGGTATAACAGAGTTATGGTCATGGTCAATCATTTCTCTAAGTATGTCGTCTTCATTTCGACGAAGATACCATGTGGATCCGAGAAGACTGCTAAGCTATTCTTCAAACATGTTGTGAAGTATTGGGGTATGCCATTGAGTATTATGTTGGACTGAGGTTCGCGATTTATAAGCAGATTTTGGACCACTTTGTTCAAGTTGGTTGGGACAGAGTTGCTACAGAGTTTGAGTTACCATCCACAGATAGAGGGGCAGACTGAATGGATTAATGCACTGTTGGAAGACTACTTGAGACATTATGTGACGGCTAATCAGAAGAATTGGCTTGAACTCTTGGATGTGGCTCAATTTAGCTACAATATGTAGAAGAGTTCCACAACCAGGTATAGTCCATTTGAGTTGGTAAATGGATAGGTGCCAATTGCTCCACACATCGTGTTATCGAGGGGGTTTATGAGGAGTCCACATGTGAAGAGATTCTTGATAGCATGGGAGGAGACCTTGGATTTTGCACGGGTGCACTTGCATGAAGCTACAAGGAGGATGAAGAAATGGGAAAATAAGGATAGACAGGATGCACACTTCAGTGTGGGAGATATGGTTGTTCTAAGGATTACCGAAGATCAGTGTTGGCCACCAAAAGGGACTGTGATATCTTTGACAATTAAGTATGAAGGAACATTTCGGGTAAAGAAGTGAGTTGGGGAAGTTGCCTATGAGTTGGAGCTTCCACATGTGTTCGAAACATCCTTTATTTCATATGAGTCAACTCAAGAGATGTTGACTTGATGCACATTAGCCTAAGAGGACAGAACCACCAAGAGGACCAGCGATGATTATGGACATGCCACACCTTGTTCTCGAAAAGATTATGGATCTTTGAACTATTGGTGTTGGGAACGCAACATGACGAAAGTTCTTTGTTAAATGGAAGAACGCACCGAAGGAGAGTAGGTGGGAAATGGAGGATTCATTGTGGAGATGGAGGAAAGAGATTGTTAAGTATGATGCTGAGTTAATTAGAGTAGCTAGATTGTCAGGGATGACAATGACTTCTAGTAGGGGAGGATGTCAGGCCCCCGATTCATCATCGTCACACTTGGATGAGTCGGGCGCCCAACCCGAGCGTGTTTAACTGACGAGCTAGTGGACGAGATGGTGAGTGTGTTTAACCGACGAACTGAGCAGGCGCGCACCTAACTGACGAGCTGGTGGGCGTGTTTAACTGACGAGCTGAGGTGGGCGCATTTAACTGACGAGTTGGGCGAGCGCACATAATCGACGAGCTGGCCAAGCACACATAACCGACGAGCTAGAGGGCGCGCTGAGGGAAGCCAACATGACCAACATCGAAATTGGCTAAGTGTTGGGTGCATGTGGGCGAGCGAAAGTTATAGGCGGTGGTCATGTAGTTTGGTGGGCCGACATGTTAAATATAAGGTTAGGTTGACGTGATAACATACAAAGGGGTGCAAGTCATGGAAAGGGCAGGTTGGCTTGGCGAAGGTCGAGCCCCTTCCAAAGTCCGAGCAACATATATATGGAGAGCGACAACATAACCGAAATCCATCAACCGAATTCACAAACAGAACAAGGGGAAACAGGTGAACGATGTAAGAAATGAGTCCGCGGGTTGGCAGGTTTAAGGCAGCGACGAGTTGGGTGGTTGCAGGTTGGGCAGGCCAACCCGACACCCGTTTCAGGTGAGAGTAGGGTGGACAGCGGGTGACAAGAGGCACAGTTGGGTGGGTTTGCACGATGGGTCTGCGAGTTGGGTCGTGGGTGGACAGTGTGGACTGCATGACACGGTGGGTCAAGTGCCCAAGGATGGAAAAGTTGAACGGTGGTGAAAATCCGATCAGGTCATGCACCAAGGCCAACTGATCAAGCAACGCACCGAAATTTGTAAAGTCTTATGAAATGGGTTGAGACACAGTCTCCCTAGAAATTGTAAAATTTGCAGATTTTTATATAAAACCGAATTATTGAATAAATGATGTGTCTCTTGCATTGATGTTATCTTGTGACTGCTTTTATTAAGTAATTCCACACTTAACTATTTAATAATGATTAATGAAAAAGTAAGTAGGCGTAGTCCGGAAAATGTAAAGGAAATTAATGGTTGGAGTCATTTAGCCGGTGTTGCACGTAGCTCAATTATGAAAAAAAAGAATTGGGGTCATGACAGGGGGGGTGGCAAGGCCGATGTGTTGCTGACGTTTTTGTGCTCCTCCAACTACTTTGTGATCTCTATTATCAATGACGACAATGGTAATACCAGAGCGGGAGTTCAATGGGACAGTCCTAGAGTCCTTCCATAGAAGCTTCGCCTCACCTCCCACCTTGGTTTTGCCTGCTTTGCGTCCTCGGTTACCCTACTTGGTTTCATTTGGTCTCTATGTCGCACTAACAGGGTTGTCTGAGGTAAGGGCGGGGAGGGGGGAGTCACTCCTCTCCATGAAGGGCAGTAGCAGTAGGGTGAGGGTAGTCATTCGTCCTCTGACCATTTAGACAGTTAGGACACGAAAGAGGGAGCAATGCTAACTCCTACTCGTTTAATGGGCCAATTCGAAGCTCCCGCCACTTTGGACTCAATTGTAGGCCAACTGCAAAATATCCATCTAAACATTGACACCCTGAGGGACCAGTGCTATGGGGATCGTAACGAATTAGTTGCCTACATCAAGGACATCCATAACAAGATCCTGGACACAATGGAAAGTCTCTAACGACAACACTGACGCACAAATGACCACCTTCGCACCTTAGAGGAGAGGGTGGAGCACATCGACTTCTACATGCATGAGCATGATGGACTCATTGTTTCCCCTCCTGTCTTCCTACCTAATCCGTCCCCCTAATATGAGGATGTCTACTATTTGGAGTTTTGCTATTTTTTGGAGATATATGTTATGGCTAATAGGCCACCCGAAAACAATTGTTGGCATGGGTTGTCACTGTCTTCCTCGAGGCCTTATGTTCCCCAAGACTACTCTGCATGAGAAAGATGAGCCTCTGGAGATGATTTTTGTACTCATTATTTTCTGCAATATAATAAAGCTTGTTCCAACAAAAAACTTTAAATTATTTTTACCAAAAAATGGATATATATATATATAAATAAATATATATTTGAATTAAAATATTCAAGTAATTTTTTTTACCATTATTAGTTTATAAAAGATATTAATATCACAAGAATGAGTACATTGTATTAACAAAAAGTAATGATTGTAAAATCGCAGTTTATTATGTATTATTTATATAGTTAAACTTTATTAAATTAAAACAAATAGCATAAATTTGACCTAACTCATTGGTAGTGGTAGATTTAGTTTAAATGGTTATGTTATGAGTGTTATTTTTCCACATAAACTTTATTTAATAAGCAACATATTGAACTTTTAATGAGTATATTATTGGGTGTATAGGATAAATGTGTAGATGTAATGTAAGTATGTAAACAATTTTAAACGTCCATTCAATAAAAAATAATTAAAAGTTAAAAATGATATAAAGGATGCATGTAAACATTTAAATGTTGCCTTAAAAGTACTACACAAAAAGTTTAAAATAATAAATAAAAATTTAAAAGTAATATAATAAATAAAAAATTAAAGATGAGCTCAAACATTTAAATATTGGATCAATTAATAATAAAAATAATAAAATTCAATTTGTTATATTTTTATTTTGTTATTAACTCATGAGCTTTGTTAATATACCTGCCCAAAAACAATAACTTATTTCACAATCAAAATATTTTATAACAATATGACAATATTCTTAACCATGGATATTCACCCCTAATTTGCCATTAATATTATGAATTTATGAATAGACTTTCTTACAATACTGTGGCTTATCAATACCATATGCCAAAAAACGATAACTTATTTCAAATAACTTGTGAATATGATTTGTTACAATACCATGGGCCAATACTATGGCTTATCAATACCACATGCCCAAAAATCATAACATATTTCACAATCAAAATATTTTATAACAAATATGACAAGATTGTTACAATGGATATTCACCCCCACTTCGCCATGGATATTCTTAACTTGTAAATAGGCTTTGTTACAATACCATGGGCAAATACTATGGCCTATCAATACCACATGACCAAAAACCATAACTTATTTCACAATCAAAATATTTTATGAATATTTCATTTTAATTTAATTTTATAACATTTTTCAATTAAATCTAAGAGGATAAATGTTATAATTACTCTTGAGATCTATCTAAACTCTCTATCCTCACAACTATTAAGAATATTCTCATAGAAATTAAATCAAGGTTTTAATAAAATTAAGAATGAGAATATTTTTATATATAAAGTTGTGAAATTTATTTAATGTAAATAATATTATTAAGAACCATCATAGATCCATCTTAACTAAGGATCCAAACAATTAGACCAAGCAAAGTGACTAATAATGAAAGATAGTGCATGATTCTTTTAAGTTTTTCATTATTGTAATTTCTTTGATATGATTGATCCAAAATATAGATTTAATATTTTACAACGAGTTGAGTTTTTTTAATTTATCAGTTAGACCAAATAAAGTGACTAAGAATGAAAGATAGTGCATGATACTTTTAAGTTTTTCATTATTGTATTTTCTTTGATATGATTGATCCAAAATATAGGTTTAATATTTTACAACCAATTGAGGTTTTTTTATTTATATACTTTCTTAAACATAATACAATGGGATCAAATAAAAGAGAGTGAGGGGAGTAGATAGTGACAGAGTTGGAGGGAGAAAGAGAGGAAAAGAGAGGAAGGAAGATATAGAGGAGGGGAGAGAGACAAGGGGGAGAGAGAGAGAGACAAGGGAGAGATGGAGAGGGAGTGAGGGAGAGAGGAGAGGAGGGAAGAGAGAGGAGGAAAGGAGAGAAATAGGGAGAGAAGGGGAAGAGAGAGAGAGATACACATAGATGGAGGAGAGAGAGAGAAGGAGAGAGGGAGGGAGATAATGACAGAGTTGGGGGAAAGAGAGAGGGAGAGAGTGATGGGGGGGAGACAAAAGGAGGTTGAAGAGAAACAACAAGAGAGAGGACTCAAGCGAGATGAGAGAGAGATTGAGTTAGAGGGGAAGAGAGAGGGAGGAAAGAAGAAATGTCAGACCAGGCAGTAACTCCTCAACCAAAAATTGATTCGTGTTTATTCCTTCAGGTAGGTCTTCATTATATACATGAGGGAGAGACTGTTCACTTCATCTCCCGATGACTGTTCATA
>APFE030773765.1:0-49568 GCA_000404065.3 Pinus taeda
TTTTGCTAAAACAGAGTGTATTTTCCTTGAAGCGTCTTTTGCTTGAACTCATGACTTCTTCAGACCTCTTCTACAAGTGTTAGGGACCTAGATGACTTCAAAATGATGGAGCTTAAACAAAATTGATCAAAACTTAGAAAGGCACCTTTTCCTTCAAATCAGTGAGCTAGTTTACCTAGTTGTTTCTTCAAACTGGTAACCTCCTTCTTTAAAGCTTTGTTTTCTGATCTCAGGCTCATGTTCAGCTTTCTTATGAGTTTAGCCTACTTGAGGGCTGGTACCGTCCATGAATACACATCAGACACTGAATCTACTTGACCCACTAGGCTTTTGCTACCTTTTAACACAACTCTTCTATAGTTGGCATATCTGACTGCACGCTCCTTCTTCTCCATTTCGCTTTGAAATCTTTCGCACAGAGAAACACCACCAGCTTCAACTCAAATGGAAAATTCAAATTTTGGAACGCAGGCTCGCTTGCAATCAGGTTCTTTTAAAGAAGAAACTCGGGCTCCTTTGCAATTTAACAGTCTTATCATACAAGCGGGTCAGTTCATGCATCATCAACAAACATCATGACACTACCATGCATTACAAAACCGTTTGAATGATTTTTATGTGCGTGGCTATGAACCTATTGGTGGAATGATGGCTCATAATCGCTTGGAAAGGACGCCAACTGACAATAAACGGGCAGACACAATGACTCATCCCCCCAGACATGACATTTCAAGAATCTGCTCTGCAAAATCCCCGAATCCGCGATTTCGTAGCGCAGATAATTATAAATTAGCAAAATGCGCTACGAAATGGCTGGTTACTGACACACTGCGAAAAAGTTAAAAACATCATTGCGCTGCAAAATCAGCCAATAAAACTGCGCTGCGGAAATGCGAAAAGGACCAGTGACGTAAACAAGATAAGACATGCCTTATACAATCATGATGGAGGATGAATAACAGTATTTGAAAATGATTCACATCAATATCTTTCTAAAACATGATCCCTAAGTAACAAACATATGACAACAACCATTTGACACCCATTTTTGACAATGAAATTTTTTGGACAACATTATATACATGTGACTGCAGTTCTAGGTGATAACATTATCCAAAGAAGATTTTTCACTTACTTGAACAAATATCTCATCTTGTTTTTCATAAAATGACTGGATTACCTCCTCGTGAAGCCTTTGTTCTAATGAAATGAGAACACTTGGGTCAATAATTTTTTTTTCTTCATTTCAGATTATCTCAACAATAGAGCTCTCCTTCATGGGATTCAGAACAATGTACTGTTCATCATCACGATCTGAATCTAGATTTGAAATAGCCAACTTGACTTTATCACAATTTGAAATTGGAACTTGATTTTCCTGCATACTGTCTTCTGCTATGAGAAAATCTAAAATAAGACCTTGTCTTCCATCATTTTCAATTGTACTAAGATCTTGAACTTGTTGCAAATTTTCCTGAGCATCTTGATAAGTATCCTCTAAGCTCTCTTTATGCTGCTGAAATGGATTTTCATACAGGGCTTCCATGATCACATCGTCCATGAAGTCATCATCTTCATAAACTTTCTCAAGATTTTCAATAAAAATATAAATATGTTTACAACAGTTCTAAACTAATATTAAGGGTGGACAAGATTCTTTATGCCTTTCAAAGAACATGGTATGAAAATCCTTTAAACAGTAAATACAAGTAGGCAGAAAACTTTCATACCAAGATCAGGCTTCATCTTCCAGAGTGGCCATGAATATCTTCATGAAGCATTCTTCAGGAAAATCAACCTTCAACTTGCGAGTATGCATGTGAAATCTAACCAGATGTAAAGCAACACCATTCCTATCATCATCTTTAAACATAGGGAAATTCCTTTGTCAATCTACCTTAGGAATTGTATTTGGGAAACATGGAATGTGATCTCGGCTCATGGGAGCATACGTTCGAGCAAGCGAATCCATGTTGATAATAATGAATTCACCAAGAAATTCTTCAGGCTACTGGGTCTTGAAGAGTGGAGTTGCCATAAAAATTCTAAACCTTGGGATTTTTCGACACTGGAGTCGCCAGGTGAATGATTTCAGCCTTCACATGCATCTGACTATTGTTCACCATTAGCAATCAGATCTGAACTTTGATGATCTTTCCCAGGGAGAACAAAACCATTCGCTCATTCCCCAGTATGGTCACCAGTATGTTATCACCTGGATTGAACCTCAGGCTGAAGGAAGGCAATGCCAGGGTAACCTCAAACCACGCTTAGCCAAGTAGCTAGCCATACTAGGCCAGGAGAGGGATATATGAATGGATCAGGAAAATGATATCAGACTAGGTATAGTAGCATAAGGTTTTATTTGATTTTTGAAAGGGTTTCGCTGAATCAGGAGGAGCTAGACAGTTAGGGCAAGGAAACTAGGTCAGAATTGTAGGGTGTTCGATGGGCCAAGGTAGGTATGAAGCTTAGCACTCTAGGGTTTTATTAGTGACGTGATTCAAGACTAGTGAGAAGCTAAGAAGAGCATGTGATCATCACGTATCCTTCCTAAATTGTAGAAAACATAAACTGTGAATATTTTCCCCAAGCAGAGCATTAATGTTATGGATTCTGCCTATCAACTTGAAAACATCCACTTAGAAGCAATGAAATGATTAATGAAGTACAAAAAACATTAAAACATATGATCACAAGAGAGGAAACTAAACTAAACACCATACCACATGGATCCCAAAGAAATAGCTGCAATTTCTAATTAATCTCCTGCTAAATTGATACAAAATGACGTTCTTTCAAAACCTAAGCATCCAGCTGAGTCCAACCCTTTACAATGAGAAAGAAGAAGAAGATATAGGCATTGTTTCAACCTCCTCCCATCCTCAGGGGTTGAATCCCTAAGATGAGGAGCTAATCTAATCAAAACTGAACAAGAAACTAGAATTTAGGCATCGTAACAACTTGCCTCTAAAAGTGAGAAAACTGATTCATTTGTGCTCAAATTGACTTTTAATCTAATGAATCTACCCTCTACTACTAATTATCCATAATATTTACAAGACAAGTCACCATTTACATCAGAAAAACATCCTCCACAAGAGAAAATCCATGAACACAGTCAAAACAAAAAAAAATGGCCATCGTGTGCAAAATTTGTCCTACACACAGCGCCACTGGTCCAACACACAGTGCCACTTTTAGGTCGCTTTGGGAGGCCTTCCCGGAATCAAAATTGAGTTCATAATAGCTCATTGGAAAGATATTCAATTCTACTTTCCAAAACACCTAGAATTTCTTTATTTGAATCTCATTTGACCTCTCAAAAGTTGATTCTCCCAAGACTGCTTCTATGTGTCCAAAAAGTGGCAGAAAGGTCATTTTTAGGGTGTTTTTTTGACTTTTTGGTGGACTAGTTCTGCCCCGAAAACTTAGCAAATCCATAGGGTGCATGTACTCATCTCTATGAATCCAAAAATGCAAGCCATTTTTCCATTGGGTGCCCTAGGAAAAGCGCAGCGCCAGTGGCGCTGCGCGTCGAGCCAAATTTTCTGTGTTTAGAATTTCCAAAATTTGCAAAAAACAAAAACTCCTCCAAACTTGACCAAAATTGGTGAGCAACAGCATCATCAAGTATCCTAATGAGCCAAGGAAGCTTCAGCAAGAAACCTAAGCCTATTCTCCTCTTTTTTTCCTTTTAAAGCCCATCTTAGCCTTGCTTTCATTTGTTTGACCCTAATTTTGCAAATTTTGTTCCGGGTCCTATAGTGGTAGGCCATGTGCCTGATGATTTGGTTGTCCCCGTTGGACTTTTGCAATAGCTTCTCTAAGTGAAAATTGACTCTTTCAAGACAAATCTCTCTATCACCCTCAATTTCTTTTTCAATTGGAGTCAAAGTGACATGTGCCTCTTCCTCTTGCATTGCTGACTTACCCTTGTCACCTTGTCTTTTTATTTTGAGAAGTTCCAGCTGCATGAGGACCTGCTTGTCACTCAGCTTCTTGTTCTCTTTCTCTAGATATGTGATGACGTACTTGGATCTCTCTAAATTGTCCATGAATGCTTGGACTTGAGCCTCCTTTTCCTGTATGATGATGTCCTTTATTGTTGCTTCATCCTGAGCCTCCATGTCAATTGTCTCCATGCCATAATGTTGTTTTGGCTCATCATGCTTTGTCAAATCAAAGTCTCTTTATTCCTCCTCATCATCAAGATCTCCCACCTGCATATTTTCTTTCCCTTTGTGCAGTTATTGCACCTATTCCTACTGTGTTGATGAAGAAGGCAAAGCCCCTTCCACATCCTGTGGAGCAAGCATTTGCCTATGAGTTGATGAAGAAGGCAAGGTCCCTTCCACATCCTGTGGAGAAAACACTTGCCTATCAGCTGTAAACAATCTTCTAATGCCCCTCTGGTATGTCATATAGGTCCTGGGCACCTCAGTAGCTCTAGTCTCTTTGGCCTTCTCATTTGTCTTCACCTGAGCACTGCTAGAAGGTCCTCCTGATTCTTGGGACATTGGAGGAATTTGAGGACCCCTGAAGATGTCATGAGCAATAAATGTCTCCCAAGAGATGCTGAGGAGGTTAATATGATGAAGAACAATCATCTTGACCAGGGAATAATGATAAAGACTACTCATCTGCTGAGGGTATGGCTTTTTCTACACAAAGTGGGCCATCTTCTCAATATTCCTGAACAAGAAATAAGGGAGGTTTAACATCCTAATCTTGGTAAAATGCATGAGAAGCCTGATGTGATAGGTGTACAGTTTGGAAAATCTTCCCTCACAAGTGAAATATTTCATGATGATTTTCATCATGGGGGCATACTTGTCTTCAAGGAACCTGAAAGGAAAAAGCCTTTTTGCTTCATTTCCATACCCGGGTTTGATGTAAGGCTCATAATAGAGTTCATCGAGGTCCTGTGCCTTGTACCACTTCTCCCCTGCATTTGGAATCTTGGTTGCATCTACAATCATTGAGGGTGAAACTGTAAATATCACCCCAGCAAGAGTCACCTTATTGTCCTGAAGATTGGCTACAAAAAGCCTGGTGAGCTTAGGGTGGTGTTGAACTCTCTCTACCTGCTCACAGAACTCATAGCACCCTAGATGCCTCAAAAAGTGACAGCCAAATGAGAGACTTGCAACTCTCTCTGGTTTGATGGCTCTTCCCTGATAATTCTGCCTCCCTTTTGTGGTTTTCTCTTATGCCTAGGTCTATCTGTTGAAATGTCACTGCCAGTGTTTTCCTCGTCCCCATAGTCTCTATCTTCTCTGTCCATGTTTGCAAATTTTGATGCTGTGCACTCCTAGGAAAGGGATGAAGGGAGTGAGCAAAATTGATTAGGAATAAGGGAATGAGAGATGACCTTGTGAGGTATTTGGTGGGCTAGGAAATGAATAGGATGGTATGAATCATGAAAATGAGGGAGAGGGGCTTGGGTCATTTTTTGAAGTATAGCTTACGGGATGAAGGACAAAGGAATATAAAATGTTATGGAGTGATATAGGGGATGGTTTCAAGGTTTTAGTGATAGATTATGGGAGAAATAATGGGGGTTAGGGTTTTTATGGTATAATTAAGGAATAATCTAGGGTTTCACTTTTGCCATTGTAAATTACATTTAAAAACTTCAATTGCAAACCAATTATGAAGTACAGTGAGGAAACTTGCTTGAGGGAAGAGAGGGTGATTCTTGATGTTATTAGGTAGCTGGAGGATTTTTGGCCCTTGCTAGCTCAACACACAGTGCCAACTATGGTTGCGCAACACCCTCCTAAATGCTCAGCGTTGTGGTTTTTTACACTGCCAAAACTGGCCTGCACGCAGCGCTCAGTCTCTACACGCAATGCACTAGCCTGAACGCATAACACCACTTCAAAATGAATTTTGACTACCTTCCTGGTGTCCAAATTAGGCATGGGATAGCTAGTTGGAAATATTGTCTTGGATACTTTCCCGAACATTTTGAATTTTTCAATTTGGAGCTCATTTGCCCTATCAAAAGCTCAATCTCCCAAGATTGGTCAAAATGTGCAGAATGAGGCTACCAAAATGCAGAGTGTTGTTGCAGTAAACTTTTGGAGGTCTTCCTCAACTCCAAATTGAGCTCATGATATCTCATTGGAAATCTCTCTATGTCTAGTTATCATTTGACTCATCAAGCAAGTCATTTGGACACTCCAACTAGGATAAAGCTTGATTGTCCGAAGGTCACTCCAGAAGTGCAACGACTCTCCTGTGACACTTGTAGTTTTGACATTTCTCCAAAACCATGACACCTGTGTAAAATATGAAGGAGGTTTTTCTTCTTGGGTCTATGATGGAAAAAATCCTCTCTCACATTTGTCAAATTCATCTTTTCTTGCTCAAAAACATCATTTGAATAAAACCTATCCTGATATGTGGAACATGGGATTTGTAGAAATGAAGGGAAATGAAGGGGATGAGGGGAAAGTGTAATTTGAAGGATTGAGTGAGGGGAGGGGGTCCAAAAGGGAAAAACACAGGCCTAACGTAGAAAAGTGTCTAATTGTAGCAATAGGCTAGGGTGTGTGCAAAAATGATGAATTTGAGGGATATCAGTGATGGGAAGTGTTTAAGAAGGTATATTAAGTATAGGGCAAGGTGTATGAGCATCATGATAGAAGTTTTGTTGATGATTTGACCATCCAAGAAAAATTACCTTCAAAACCCTAGGAGAGGAAAATGAGCCTTACCTAAGCACAACTGAAGCACAAACAAGGTGTAAAATGACCCATTGGAACTTGAAATAATGATGACAACTCTTTGAATGATGGTACACTCAGTCGAATGGTGACATGAACCAATACTTGGAAGAATTTGTAAGGAGTGAAAACAAATCCTAGACATAATACCCAGTGACCAAATTTTTACTTGAAGACTCACTGAAATGAAAAAATTGACTTTGACACCCTAAGACCACTTTATAAGAGCATATTTGATGACTGGTTGCAGTATGCAAATACTGACTCGAACAGCTGGCTCTTTTATATTAAGAAGTTTAAGTTCCAGTCATACAATACATCCTTGTCCAACCACTAGTTCCGATAGCAGAATGTTACAGCCACAACTGCCTGCTCCTCCAAAGAGATATACTAGCTTTACGTAGTGGAGAAGCCAAGGAACGTTAAAATATTGTCCATGCTCTCTCTAAGATAGTATTATTGGAAGCTTGGTTGACCAAAAGCCTATACAATGAGTTATGAGGGACTATTTATAGCAAAGGGTGGGGTGGCCCTTGAAATTGCCCTTTGTGACGTTTCATCTACCATCATGACTCTTCATCTACTATATGACTGTTACATCCAACTATCGACACTTGAACTTACCTTTGATAAGACATTACATTACAATGCACATGTAGCCATGTGAGACAAAATGGCTTGAGAAAGCCATGTAAGACATCACTATGACTCGGACAATTGTTGGAAGACCAACTCTTCGACATCCTCATGGTGATCGCCAGTAGTGAATTGATGCCAAGATCGGTAGTCCACGATGGTGTTTGTGTACTCTAAGGTGAAATCTTTCTGGAACCTGACTCTTGCCTCCATAGCATTCGGGTACACTGCTCGGGCTCCTCTGTCCAATTGTTCTGATAGCATGCACATCTTTGTCTTGAGTGTGGCCAAACCAACAATGTACTTGTGCATGATGTCTTCACTAATGGACAAGTTTGGGTTAGTGGCTATGCGCATTAACTCGTCGAAGTACGATTCAAGCTCTAGTCGGACCTGTGCCTTTTTCTTTGCCAGGGTGAGAGTCCCAATAGATGGGATTGCATGTACGCACACAACAACATCCATACTATAGAGGAAAGTCTTTTAGATTATTGCTTATGATCGATGGATTTCTCACCTAGTCTTGAGGATGAACCACATTAGTTGGTTTGAAACGTCGACCAAATCCTATCAACGTGATTAATCCAAAAGAATTTCTTCTACATTATGAATCACAAAAGTCTTAGATCTAACATCCATACTCTTGAATACACGTGCATGGGAAGCCTGTAGACTAGTAATGAGCTAGGGAGTTCTTCATAGTTGCAGATCTGACTCCAGATGCGTGCCTTCAGCTCGACCACTTTGGGCTTCATCATCTTAGGCAAGTGAAGCAGGGCTTCCTTGTATCTCATCATCCATGTTTCATGTAATCAACAGGAGCGTACACGTTCGAGAAGATACATGCTCTTCTAGCACATCGCTGCTGCCATTCGTTGAGATGGACGACTGCTTTATGCATGGCACCAAACTTAGAATACAATGCCCGCATGACTGTGTCAAGGGACAATACTTCATCCAGTATTGCCTTCTTAAATTCTGCTCGGGAAAATGTTGTAACCAATTCTCCTCCTTGCTTGTCCGTCTGAAGCTCCTTAGCCATTTGCTCGTTCTCAGCTATTAGGAAGCGAACACTCGAGCTAGTGGCTTCAACATATGCTCTAGTAGCATCGGCCAATGTTGCTGGATGTTTGCGCATGTCAGACATGATCACTCATTCCTCAAGCTTTGTAGGAGATGTCTAATCATCTGGAGTTGACACTCTGCGAGATTTCATAACTCTATGTTGAGACTCATTGAACGAGATGTTGTGCATCTCTCCTTTTGGATGATCTCCAAGGATCTCAGTGTCTCCTTGGTTGCTTTGGACTTGGTCGTCTTCTGGATTCAGTGAAGCTGGTGGGTCGAACTCTTGGTGGTGAGGCATGAGGTTGATGCATTGCTCTAAATCTTGCTACTCAATATTCGTATCCATATGTTCAAGTGCTCGCTCTATCTCCTGAGCGAAGTCCTGTTCCTGCGATGGTTTACCCTCTCTTGCTGATGCCAGCTATTCTAATGAGTCTACTACCTGCATGGGTGTAGTTTCATCTATTTGCATGAGTTGTGACCCTTGCTCTACCTATTCCAGCTACACTTCCTTCTCTTGTCTATGCAGCTCCTGTTCCTTCCAGAGTTGCTCCTTCAACTCATGCAACTCCTTCTCTGTTTCCTCCAATCTCCATTTTTATCTCTACCTTTTCACGTTTCTCTTGTTGCATTGTTGCCTCTTTGCCTCTATTGCCAAAGCTGCTTTCTGTACAAGTGGATCTACTCGAAACTTGCAGCTTTTCTCTTCCTCCATGCGGTCGACAATCTTCCTTTTGCCCTTGTTGCGCATTGGTATGTTCACCTCTGCTGTTGCTACTACTTCTGGTTCTCTCTGAGATGTTGCTTCATGCTGCTTTGTTATCCATTCTACAGTGTGTCCGACCAGTTCATTGAGTTTGGAGGAGTTGTAACAATACCTCCATGGGTATTCCTCTGCCCAATGACATGCCTCATGGATCCAGTTGAACTGTACTCTCGCACAATGATCTTTCACAAGACAAGGCGGGTCAGAGGGATTGTAACTTCGGAGGTCGAATGGATACTTTTTCATCTACTCTCCTTCATCATCTACATGCTTGAAACTACGTATCTCGTATAACCTGATCCGCAATGGAAGAGTGGGCCAAGGTGCCTTTTTCTTCTCGTGCAACCTAGTTATCAATCCTGCTGAGATGTGATATGATACTTCCTACATGATGAGTTTGTCCAAGGAAAAGTTTGGTAGAACATGTGAAGGCTTCTCCACACTGTACATCCATATGATGGTGACAGACGGTGAGGCATACTAATTAGCTATCTCGATTAGTGCCTCCACTACTGCCTTCAACATGTAGGGTGGATCCTGTGCGAATATCATCTTGTAAACCGGGGTGACAAAATGATCGGACAACTGCGTGATAACTCCTCTGAAGTTGCATTTAGACAACATCTTATAATAAGTGTTCACAATAGTCTTCGCCAGTGTCCATGCCCACTTCAAGCCTGGGAACTCCTGTTGGGCATAGATTGCATCCAAGATATAGGTGGACATGTAGATTTCTGCTTACATACCTTTGGGCTACTGTCGAGCCTTTATTACCTGTTCCTTTAGCTGATGAGCCAACATGTCGAACCAGTTGCATGCTTTGCCTTCTACGGCTATTTGGTCCAATGCGATCACCCAACTCTGTGGGAAGGTTTCCGTGCTTTCTTGGCCATATAGTTGACATGCAAAGATGACCAAGTATTGATACACCTTCCGTAGTATCTTCGTCTTGTAGACCTGGTTGGGTGTCATCCTGAATTTGGCTGGATCCTTCACCAAGTTCTTCAAAATGTCTCTGGATTTGGCATTAGTGCTTGGTAAGATGAAGGGAGTCTCCATGATGATCACGGGTTCTAACATCTGATACATATCATCATAATCATGTGCCTTGAAGGTATCAATATCCATCCCATTGACACTAATCAATGTCATCATCTCAGGATTAGTGTGTGAGATGATGTAATGTATCATGTTCATGCATGGGAGCACAGGATACCTGCATGCAATCTGATACACGCCGAAATTGTGGATGTTTGCATAGAATTGGTGATCTTCGAGGTCTTCCCCAAATGTTCCCGCAAATGCATCATTGACTTCTTGCCATTTCATCTTGATGTCCTTGTCTAAAATCGGTTTGGTATCTTCATAGATCAGTAGACATGAAAACACTCGCTGAACTGTTGCTCTAGTTGCAGTTCCATTAGTGTCTTTTGATTCGGCTCTCTTGGAGGCCATTGACCCTAAACTGTTAAGAGGTGGACGAACACTTGCTAGATTTGGAGA
Source organism: Pinus taeda (assembly GCA_000404065.3). Taxonomy (NCBI): domain Eukaryota; kingdom Viridiplantae; phylum Streptophyta; class Pinopsida; order Pinales; family Pinaceae; genus Pinus; species Pinus taeda. The sequence goes on from APFE030773765.1 coordinate 10,708, forward strand.
CAAAGCGACATGCATGGCAAGAAATTTGTCAGCAAAAACCAAAGCAAATTTGAGGAACGACATGCAACATACCTTGGAATTAACTGGCAAAGATTGTGCAATTTCTTCAGGGAGGTTGGTTGACTAGCTACTAGAATTGCACAAAAGGTAGTCTGGGCTATCTTGGGACGCTAGCTGGCTGCTAGAATTTTGAAATGTGCAATCTAGGTTGGCTTGCTGGCTACTAGAATTGTGCAATGTGTAATTTCAGTGGGTAGTGGTTGTAGGTCCAATGACTCCATTGCCCAATTTTCTGGGCCAATAGTCACTATCCCTCAGAACTAAGCAATGAAAGACTGGAGGACAATTGCTAGGCAAAAATGCACATTTCCTGAGGGGAAGACAGATGCTTCCTTCTCAAGATTGCGCAATGCTATCTTGGTGAGGCAGAGTTTGGGCCAAGGCTACCCAAACCCATGGATGGGCAACTGAAAGAAAATATGATTATGAATGCATGACGATACTGAGTGTAAGTAGGAGTGAATGATCGTGCATGAAAACAGTGAATGAAAGATTCAGAAAATGGAACAACATGCATGTGGGTGAAGCGAGTCACCGAATCGATGACCGTTCGTGCAAAACAATTTCATGCATGCGAAAACTGTGAGATGCTAACGAAAACTGAAACAGTGCTAGTACAAGCTATTATGCATGTAAATGACAGCAAGCATTCATAGAAATCAAGTAAACAACACTCACACAAGCGAAAACACAAAAAGCGACAGAAATGCTGCAAAAGACAAGTTAAGACCACTTACCCGTGAATAGCTGAGTTGGAAGTGTCGAGGACTCCTGGATGAGTTGTGGGATTTCAGAGCTCCAAGATCGATGTGAATGGGTGAGCTCTGAAACATCGAATAAATAAGTTTGAGGCTCATGTCGCACATGCCACAAATCTAGGAAAAAGCGACACTTGGAGGAAAGATTCTAAAATTATCTTTGCATGTAACCTCCAGCTGCTAAAAATAGCTCCCTAAAATCTAGGGATGCTTTTTGCATGTTGATTTTTCTATTCTGATAAAAAGCATCCCATGCATGAAAGTCAAGTTTTCTTGGTCTCGGGTGGAAACAGTCAACTCAACTGCACATGCAATAGTTTGCACAACTAGGAGGAAAAAAATGCACATTTTTGGGAGGGAGCTGGGCTGGCTGCCCAGAATATTTGCACAATTTATGGGAAGAGCAACTAACTGCTTCCCAGGATTGCAAAATTCCTGGGCCGAGAAGCCCTACTGGGAGGAATTACACAATTTTCTCGGTGAAGCTTGGCTGGCATATTTGCACAATTCTAGATCCCAGTAGGCTGCTAGACATAATTGCACAATTTCTGGAGGGAAGGCTATTTTCCTTCCATAATTGGGCAATTTATTGAGGTATTTTCTCAGCCTGCAGCTGGACCAAGTCTGGAGAAACAACTTGTAAGGGGGATGCAACAATCTTTGATGGACAGGATGTCATTTTGCAAGAAAATCAGTAAATCTTGTGTACTTGACAAGGCAAGACATGCTCCTGTGAAAGGTTGGTAAGGAGGCTCCAAAATGAAGCTAAGGAAAAATTTTGGAGAGTGGATGTAGCCACTACAACACTTGGCAACACACTGGTAGAACTACATCTCTCTGAATGGACCTTGTTTGTGAAAAGCGAGTCTAACGCCTCCGAAAGTATTGTTCAGTTCTTAGTTCATCTTGGTTTCCACACTTGCTTAATTGTAAGATGTAGCATCTACCAAGCTCTCGGTCAATTGACACACATTCCAAGCCAAGGAAACACAATTGTTTCGATTGGGGTTGAGGGGTATATTGGTGCACAAGGAGTATAGTTGTCAGAGTCTTAGTTTCATCTTTGGTGTTTCTCCATTGACAGTAGGCTTGGGTAGTACCTCGATGGAGTCACACAGGAACACAAGCATTGCTTCGCTACCAGCAAACCTGGTCAATACCCTGACGAAGTTACTTGCATCACCTATTTGCAGAGGAAACCTTTCTCTTCTTTCGCCTTATTCATTTTTCATTTTTGAAAATTTTCACTTTTCATTTTTTCATTTTTTCACAACTATGCATGGCACTTATTCATTTCAGAGGTAGAAGAGGGATCTTAACTTATTGAGAGAAGAAGAGGTTGTTCCTTCAGAGAAGTAGTTTATTACATACCTCTGACATGCCTATTAAGGTTTTCCCCCTCATCATACTCTACTTTACTGAGCTGACAAGGGTTAATCCAAAAACAATCGACTAGAGTAGGTGACACTAGTTAGCATGCAAGCGTTGTGTTTTCACCGAGGTTCACTTTGAACAGTACGTATTTTCCATCGATGTATCATGCACTAAAAGTAACAAGTTCTTCATATAGATGCAGGATGATAGATAACCAATTAGTGATAGATGCACAAGGCCTCTTGTACTTTACCCAGCTTGTTTCAAGTGTCATACATGGTTTCATGCGAAACTAACCTATGAACAAAACAAGAAAACAAACAAAAAAACAAGCAAACAAACAACAAAACAAAGTAGAAGCAGAAACAAATGCAAAGTGAGTAAGCAAAAAAGTAGGCAAACAAACAAGAAAAGCAAGTAAGCAAACAAGCATACAAGCAAACAAACTGTAAGAAAAAACTACTCTTACTCCTAAACTAATGGTGCATGGGCCTTATGATGTGAAGTGATATGTCCAATGCAACTACCAGTGCATTGGTTGACCCATGTTGGTGAAGGCTTGGTCTGTGAGTAACCTAGTTGTGAGAACCATTAGACAAGAAAGATATAACAATGAAGAAAAACACATTTCATGCTTAAAAGTGTCCACGGGACATAAATGAGTGCAAGTACATGACATGTGGTCCATGGACTTGTCCCAGTGTTGTGCGACATTGTGTGTAGCTTTGAAGCATACGCATACTCTTGACTGTGACATTCAAGCAAACAAAGGAAATAAAGACAAATTCTGTCGTGCATGTGTGATTGCGATGTAAGATTCCTCCAATGCATGAGTGATGGGATCGTGCAGATTCAGTGGAGGAAGCACGATCTGTGTGTGAGATTGATCTTCAATGCATACAGATGAGCGATGAGGAGCCTTGGGTGATTGACCAATTTCCTGATCAGAAGTGAAACCAACCTCAGGACAACGAGGGCCTGATAAAACCATCAGCTTGGGTTGAAGTGCCTCGACAGTCTAGGGTGGTTGAAGTGCCTCGACAGTCTAGGGTGGTTGAAGTGCCTCGACAGTCTAGGGTGTTTCAACTTCGTCGTCAGATGGATCATCATAAATAGGTGGGTTCGAAAGATCAATTGTTATAGAATCATGATCGTGATCGAATATGGGAGTAAATGGATCAGGGCAACCGCGATAAGAAAAATCAATGATTTCATTGGCATGCTCATGATCTAATAAATCAAATAGAGGGGTAGATGAGAAGTGAACAAATTCATCCTCTCTATTTCCAGAAAAGGCAGATGAAAGGTCAAGTGGATTTTCAATGAATAATTCATCCTCTCCATTGTTAGATGATGGACTGACATCTAGTGTGTCCTATGAGTGATCAATAATGGGTGCATCCATAGATGAAGATACACATGTGAAATCATGGATGGCAGGTTCACCAAAGATATCAAGAAAGAACGAAGGAGGCTCAGACGGAAGGGAGTCATCCTTCGCTGAGTGCTAATGCTTAAGCACCCAGTCATACTCTTCATGAATGATAATGCATGTCGTTTGTGCAACACCAACTCTGTTAGCGGCTTGATCCTCGTTCACAACAAGTGTAGAGTATGGAATGGAAGAACACAAGATAGTATCATTCAGAGGAAAAGACGAGTAAAAATACAGAGGTTGTGGTACAAAATTTATATGAAAACTTGATGGAATCACAACCAACTCTGTGCGAAAATTAAGTGGAGTGATGTTGGGAGGTTGGGACATGTGAAAAAATGTGTGAGCGTGATCTCTCACATCACTTTGTAGTGGTGGAGTTGTTTGATGAGGGGACGACGGACAGTCACTTGTGACAGTGACAATGTCCATTCGTGATTGCGCAACTCCATCACTGAAGAATGCTGAACGAGGCTTGAGTTCAAAATTCTTCTTGGGATGGGCAAATTTCTTAAGAAAGTACTCGAATCGGTCCCAAAGATAGAAATATTTCATCTGGCTCTTCGGAGATTGAAATTGCAAATCACGGAAGCGCTGCCAAAAATCCATAGACGATTCATGCAGAGCCTTCCATTGTTGTAATAGTTTTTGGTCAGGATGTTTTGGATCAAAATGATAGAAAATGTCTTCAATGAGATCACATAAGTGCTCAAGTGAGTGCATGTTGTCAGCCTATAGGCTACACAACCACCGATGTGGAGATTCGTGAAGTGTGTATGCAAGCAACAGACTGGCCTGTTTGTCAGAACATCCATCTTCCTCGTAAAGCATGGAAAGGAAGTCATGTAAGAACTCAGGCCAGGCCACTTCACCTTCACCACCATACATGTATGTGGATAAGAGATCAAAAAATTCCCTCGTGATGGTAATAGATTCGGCATGCAAAAAACATCGTGGAGGGAGGAGAGTGCAAGATTCCATGATAGATATGCAAAGGTTCAAAACAGGATGAGAGGACATAGATTGTCATCTAGAAATCCTTCTAGTTCCAAAAATGTTGATGGTGCTAGACCCACCAACTTGTCAGGGGATCTCCCTGGTAAGAAGTCCCAATTACACCTTAGACTATTTGGTGTAGGAGTCCCAAGAGTGGGTCGTACGGTAATGCCTTGACCACAATTTCGCACAGAGGAAAGTAAGATGTGTTGGGTGTGGAGCCTGATTATCTTCTGTATTCAAAGGTCTCAGCCGGATGTATACCCCAGGAAGATTGTACACCCCTCCACGCAGGGGTTTAGGGGCAGTGCCTCCGAAGCTAAAAACAGATGTAAAATTGACTTGTAAAAGTATAGTAATTTCTAGTCAATCTGGGCCGTTCATTAGGCAGATGATCTGATGGTAGAAGTTATGTTTAGTTTAGGGTTTTTTTTCCCTAGAAGGCAACCCCTCACTATATATGAGGGAATTGTATTGCATCTATGTATATCTGTATTTTGAGTGAGGAAGAGAGAGGAGATTGAGAGTGAAGAGGGAGTTACAACGGATCTGCTGTAGGTTGTATCTCTTCAGTTTGCTAGATAATATAATAAAAGAAGGATTGGCTGTTTCTCCATGGATGTAGCCCAAATTGGGTGAACCACATATATCCATGTCTCTCTTGTTTTATGCATTTTTTGTGTTTATATTTATGCAATATTTTATGTGTTCCATTGCTCTGTAATATATAATTTTCTAACAAGATGTCCCTATTGGTAGCAAGGGTCTGATAGTTGCAGCAAGCCAAGGAAGATGCATGAATTGTTCTAACACACGGAGAGTGGGGTGAGTGCGCCCCTTGGAAACTTGTGATAGCACACGACTTGGAAGGTAACACATGAGCGAAGATGCATCACAAACTAGAAAGCAAGTTAGCTAACAATCCAAAGTGATGGTTAAACCAATCAACACATTTCAGAAAGATTCATACATAATTATACATAAAATTCCATACATGCATGCGTAAGAAAACATATACATATACCATTTAGAGTAAACAAGATAGGTATAATACAATATGACATATGTGTTAGTGTCAGTATCTTCATCCCTCCGTCAGAGGTCAAATCCTCTTGTTGCATTGCATATTAGGTGTCCCACCAAGTCAGTTGTATTCCATTAGGAGCATGGATCATTTGACGATAGTGGCTTCTTCTACTTTTTCCCTCATGTCATTTACCTGCTGGCTCATGTTTATTCATAAAAAAAACATATACAATCATCTTTTTGTCTTTAAGATTGTAAAAGTATTTTTAGGGTTTCATTGTCATTTAGGTCTAGGGTTTCATTAGGGTTTCATCAAAAAGTGTTTCAAAATGTCTATTAACAACCAGCAGGCACATGAGGAGGTTCTAGCATCAATAAAATTCATCATCAAGTGCTCAGAAACGTGTCTTTCCTCAAAACCCTATTTTGAGGAAAAACATAGTATTTTTTCTTTTATTGTACAAAATCATGTAATCTTATATTTTTCGTGTGTAAATCATCTCATCTGTAACCCTGGTCACTTTCCCTAGCCCCAGTAGCTCCAACCACCTACAAAAGAAACAAAGCACAGGTCATTTAGTCCAGCATAAGCTCAAATGAAGTGAAAAGGTTCAAAAATAGAGTTTAAAATCAAAGTCAAATTCAAAACATTGTGAAAGTGGGTTTTGCCAACCAAAAATTTAAAAGCTCCATGTATAAGTCATTTCTTCATTTGAAAAGTTCATTTGCACTCCAAGACAAAGTGGAAGCAAGGCAAGGTCGTGTTGGTGAGCAAGTGAGAGGAATTGGTGAAAATTTTCCAAAAAACAGAGTAGCGGTGCATTGCGCAAGTGGCGCGGCCCACATAACTGGCATGGCGCATTGGGCCGCAATTTTCAGTGCAAATCTACACAGGCGCGGCGCATACACTGGGCGCGACGCGTTGGGTTTGATGCACGACACACACATCCAACAAGCCCGAAAACTTCAACACTCGCTCCAAATCACTCAAAATGCATGGGTCTTCAATTGTACAAGTAGGTTGAGCTTATATCATTGTTTTTCATCCAAATTTGGTGCTTGTTTAATGGTGGTTGCCTTATGGTGGTTGGATAAGAAAATCAAACCCTACCTCTCTCTCCAAAGCAAACAGTGCTAGGGTTTTGTATTAATTGTTTGGCTGCCAAGTTATCCCCTCACCTCACCACCCCCTTACTCCATTTTTCCCTTGATTTCCCTATTCCCCAAATTCAATTCACATACCCCTAAATTTACTAATCTTGTACCCCAATTCCCATTTCCTGAAATCCCAAACACAAACTCCCAAACCCTATTCATATACAAAAACTCCTAAATCATTCCCTCATTCCCCTGTTCCCTTAACTAAACCCTACCCCAACAGTCCCTAAATCCCTCACTATTTTCTCCCTCCACAGTTCCTCATTTCACTGTTTCCCTTGGTGGCAAAAGTCAAGACACATCACAAAATCACCTATTTTTCATCAAGGTAGCCCCAAGACAGTTTATCCACTAGCAGAGATGGCATCTGATCCTTCATATGATTATGGAGAGGAGACACACAATGACTCACCTATAGAGGTACATGCACCCAGGAGGCCTCATAGAGGTGGCAAACATATTAGAGAAGAACCCAACTCTCTTGCTGAATTAAAGGCCTACCCTCTTGCCATCTCTTGTTTCCAACACCAGTCCTGCTATGAATTTGTGAGAAGGTTACTAGCATTCAGTTTCATCATGAATTGGCTTGTTTGTTTGTGCTGCATATACATGACGGTCAAGCCACTCTAGCTGGTGTTACTTTCGCATTAACACCAGAATCCATTTCACTAGCAACCGGTATTCCCAACATTGGAGAGCAATGGAACAAGAGGTAGCAAATTGATCGGCAGCATTATGAACCATACATCAAGCCCAGATTTTTGAGACAGCTCAAGAGAGTTTTTCCTTTTCGGTACCTCAAAGATTCATATGCTCCTTTAATGAAATTAATTATCAAGTATTTCAGCTATGAGGGCCAGTTCTCCCGTTTGTATGCTTATCATATCTGGCTGTTGATGCATTTTACCTGGGTATGGATGATGAACATTCCTTACTTCATGTACCGAAATATTGAGAAGATGACCACTCTAGTGCAGCAAAAGACTCCTCAGCAGTAGTTCAATAGTATATATCATTTTGCTCTCATAAAAATTGTGGTCATCCATCAGCTTGGCTTACAGGGCATCACTTGGGAGGACTTCATCTCTCGCGAGTTTTTCAGAGCTCCTCAAGGACCTTCAGAGGCTTTGTATAAGATAGGTGGACCTTCTTATTAGCATGAGGGTCATGGGACACAGACCGCTAGTATGCCGATGTTCATCACTTATCAGAAAGGCACTAGACGGTTGTTTGCAGCAGCCAAGCGAGTATTATCTCCATCCGGGATGGAAGGGGTCTCGCTTCCATCATCAGCACCACAGGTTCAGGACAAAGGCAAGAGGCCATTACAGGATGAGGGGCCTTCAGGTGAGCGGAATTTATTCTCATTGAGGATGATGATACAGATATGGGCCCGCAAAGCACAAATCTCAAAGAAATCATCCAAGAGAAACAGGCAGACATCAAGGCCTTGTCCCTCAACTTGGAGAGGGCTAAGTGGATTATAAAGTACTTGGAGAAAATGAATAAGCAGCTTGAAGATCAGCAGGTGATCATGGAGTTACAAAACATTCGGGAGAATCGCCAAGCTGCCTAAAGGAGGAGGGTGGAGTTCACTTCACTCGAGCAAGTGATCAATTCCGATTGGGAGTCTTGGCTCAAGAGAGTCAATATACACTTAGAGAGATTGTTGGAGAAGGCTAACAAGGATAAAAACTTGTTGAGACACATGGCTTTTCATTACATGGCGAGGAACAAAGTTTGCAAAGCAGGAATCAGGAGTTTAAAGGCAAAATTGAGGAAGGCATCAAAGAGGCAAAAGGAGCATGATCGACTTCAGATATTGGCTGAGGCTTCCTTGGCCCAACATAGCTCTTGATAGAGAAGGCTCAGCCCAAATTTCAAAAAATTTGGAGCACTTTTTGCATTTTTGAAATTTTTGGCACAAAAATAGGAATTTCTGCCTTATGCGCCGCGCCACGTGGCACTCGCTTTTTCTAGGATCCTCTAAATAAAAAAAGTCAGAATTTTTGGATTTGGCATGAAAAAGTATGCTCACCTACCTATGGCCAAGAAATTTGAGCAGGTTTTGAGCCCTCAAAAAGGTAAAAAACACTCAAAAAATGACCTTACTGCCCCTATTTTGACACACAAGAAGTAGTCTTTGGCGATTTGATTTTTGACAAGGAAAATGAAGGTCAAATTGAAAAATTCTACTTGGGTTGGAAAGTAGATAGGTAGACCTTTCCAACAAGAACACTTGGAGCTAGTTTTGACATTGGGAAGGCCTCCAAAAGTGGGTCCAAACAGGCGCTACGCATAGAGAATCAGGCGCGACGCATAGAGGAAAGTTTGCTAGTTTAACCAAGTATTGCTTTTTTTTTCACCCAGTTTTGGCCAGTTTGACTTTTTAAATCTCTTAATTGCAAATTTGTGATGTAATTTCATGTAATTTGATGGATCATGATGTAAATATGTCAAATTTTCACTTTTGTAGGTAGATTCATCAGTTAAAAAGTTGTTTGAAACTGAATGAATCAGTTCCCTTGTTTCTAGAGGCATGCTGTTCCATTGCCTGATTTGTAGTTCTCAGTTTAGAATTAGTTGGAACAGATCCTAAACATGTGAGCTCGACCCCTAGAGGCTAGGATGAGCCATGGTTTGTCTATATTATGTATTTTTTCAGTCATTAGCATGGTTGGACTCTTGAGAAAGTAAGGAGCTTCATTGTACACTCATATCAGTATTTTGGCTAAGGAATTGAGACCAGGGTTTGCAGTACTCTTTGGGATCCCTGTGGAATTTGTTTTGGTACAATGCTTTCTTATGTATTTGTGAATTTATTCATGTGTTATGTATATCATTTTCTCCCTTATTTCTTCTCAGCTAAATCAAACAAGAGTGTAAGTAGAATACATTGAAATTGTAGTGCTCTACTTTAAGTTTGCTTTAGTTTTTGATGTTTTCAATTGTTTGGAGAGGATCCATGGCTTCTCTTACCCTCTTCAATTCCTCCTCTATCTAATCCCTCCATCTCACTTGATTTAGAGTGCCAAATACAGTTGCCTACCTTGCCCCATTGAGATCCCTGCAAGACTGAGCCTCATTCCATGCACCCAAGATCTGCCTTTCCCTTAGAGCCCACAAAAATATTATTTTGGTCAATAAAACTCTTTGCACCTATACCTAGCCTAATATCAGCAGCTATATCAGTCATCTCAAGCCCTTAGTGATCATAATTCGCTGAGATTGACCTAGAGAGAGCCCTCTCCTGACCTGGTAGGGCTAGCTACCAGGCTGAGCGTGGTTTGATGTTGGCCCTGGATCCTACCTTTCTCAGCCTGAGGTAAATCTAGGCACTAACATAGTGGTGACTCCACTAGGGATGAAATTGATTGTGTTTTACCGTTCCTCGGTTTATAAACTACAGACGGAGTCTGAAGATTAGCCAGGCAGCCTTCGAAACGCTTTTGCTTTGCATTAGCGCAAGTAGATAAAAACTACTTCAGTCAATCTCCAGCCTAGTCTTATAAGTGGAATATCTAACCTACAACTCACCCCAGTACATTTGATAATTATGAGCTTTTAGATGATAAGCTTAGGATTTGATAGGCTGAACAAGTTGCAAATGTTCGTTTGATTTCTTGAAAATAATAGCACGCTGGCTTCCAGAAGACTTACCAGAGCCAATCTAGATCCAGATCCTCCTCCTGTGTATGAGAATCCCAATCTTATTCCATGAATCCTTCGTCAAGAGAGTTCTGTAATTCCTGTATTCAAATCTCACTCGTGTCCTGTGGTCTTTGAGTATCTTGAAGAGCTTGAGTTTGACGAACAATTTGATTTGTCATTGTTTGAAACAAAATCCGAAAGTGTTGTTGGTTTTACTGTCCTCAACCCAGAGTTTGTTGCAGCTCTTGAAACTGAAAGGGCCAATAAGTCAATTGATGATTATATCTTGAAACAACTCCAGACTTCAATCATGGCTTCAAACATCGCTGATTTCCTAGAAACTGCATCTGCAACCCTTGGATCTTTCGCAACTGCATCTAGTTCTGGAATTCACACCAAAACTCCATTCATTCCCACCATCACTGTGCAGCCTACTATCTTTGATCAAAAGTCTGTAGTAGTATCACCTCTGTCTACTCCTTCCACTCCTCAAACATCCAAAATTGCTTCGCCCCCACACACACCTCCTCATACACCTCGTACATCAGCTGCACCCACTCCCCCAACATCCCCAAGACCGAATCCACCGAGAGCAATGGCTGCTCGTTTTTCACCCCTTTTGCTGCCTCAGAATTTGGATGACATGCCTACCGATTATCAAAGAAAAATTCCTTTGTTTGATGGAACTCCTCACAGTGTTACAACTCAGCAACATGTGGACAGAATGATAGATTTCTTCGGCCTTCATGGGATTGATGCCGAAAATGTGACAATGAGACTGTTTGTACAAACATTTGGTGGTGAAGTAAGGAAATTGTTCAGAGCGTTGCCGGATGAAAGTATCACTACATTGGCCAATCTATAGAGAAATTTCTTAGATCACTAGGAAGTCAAGAAAAATCCTCTTCAGATCCTTTCCGAATATGAGCACATCAAGCGGAATGTTGGTGAGTCTGTCCAAGATTATTGTATTCGTTTCAACTCTGTTTACAATGCTATTCCTGATCATATAAAGCCACCTATGAGGTTGGCCTTGATTAAGTTTCTGAATGGTTTTGACACTGATATGGCGTACCAATTAAGAGAGAGAGATCCGGCTACTTTGGAAGATATGCAGAAGATTGCATTCAGTGTTGAGGCAAATTTGCTTGCCAAAAGAGCTAGAGCAAGAGCTAAAAAGAAAGTCACGATAAAGGAAGAGCCTTCCACTTTAGATCAAGTGCTTCGGAAGGTGGAGCAGATGCTTGAGAGGATGAAAATTGACAAGGCTGAACCCCAAGTCAGAAATCCTAAATTCCATGGCCTGCAGTAGCCACAATTTAGGATCAAACAAAGAGAGTAGCGAGCCCAAGATCAAGCAACGCAACAACAAGTGCAGACTCCCTTACAATAGAATTTTGTACATGGTCCGGAATCAGATGAAGAGGAGAATGTGATTGGGGAAGAGAATCATTTCTTTACGCCCGATGATATGCCTATTTTCATCACTGAAGATGAGGAGTACTCCGAGAATGCAGCGGAACAAAGAGATGAAAATTTCATTTTAGCAAATGAAATAGTTCTTGAGGAAGAGTCCGATGAGTACCAAAGAGGATACATGAATGCTTTGTCAGCTCAGCAGCGACAATATTCACTCCAAAATAGAGATGTGCCTATGAATCCAATTCAGAAAAGGAAGGAGGCAGCAACACCAAATAATGATCCTCCTAATGTGCAGAAAAATGGAAAAGAGACAGCTAATCCTACCACCAACAAAATGCCATCAGCAAATGAGAGATCCAATCAGCCAAGTGGGTCAAAGGAGAAAAGTGAAAAGAAGGATGTTTGAGCGAAAGAGGTAGAAAAAGTTTCAGTTTTTAACTTAGAAAATGAAATCGCTAAGTTAAAAATATCTATTCCTTTTACCTAGTTGATGAAGAACAACAATTACAAAGGTCAGGTGTCCAAAATTTTGAATTTAGATCCATCATCTGATATGGTGAATGTGGAAGTTGACAATCCCGAGTTGATTTTTAGTCTAGCATTGGAAGGTCAGTCTCAAGATAGTGATGTAGCTCCTTTTTATATCAGTCTCAGGGTGCATGACTTTGTGTTGCATAATGCTATGTTTGATTCCGAAGCCTCTCATAATCTCATGCCTAAGGCCATCATGGAGAAATTGGGACTTGACATCACGAGAAAGTATCATGACCTTTACTCTTTCGATTCCGGTAGAGTGAGGTGCATTGGTCTTATCAAGGATTTGGTGGTCAGTTTGGATCAGATTCTGGCCAAAAATGTTTTGATGGATGTAGTCGTAGCGGATATACCTCCCAGATTTGGCATGCTTCTTTCCAGATCTTGAGGAGCAAAGATTAAAGGGACAATGTAGCTTGATTTCTCATATGCTACTATTCCCGTATTCGGTCAGATGAGGAAACTATACTGGGAACAAAAGATGAAATACATGATCACTAGCAAGGAGAAACTGGTAAATCATCCGATCAACTATGTACATACTGATTTAGAATCATTTGTTCTGTATTCAGATAGCTTTAATGATGTAAATAGCCAAGTAGTTGAGGCAGAAGACATTCTCGAGATCTTTGAAAATTTCAGAAAAGTTTTGAAGCAACAAAGGTGAATCGCTGAGAAATCAGCCTTCCGACAGCAGCAACATATTGATGGACAACAAAGAAGAGAAACAAAACGAACATAATTTCAACATTTGGAAGAAGATGAAGCAGGCCTGTGGAGCATGGATTTTGATGGTGCAGTAGGAAGGGAAGGGGCTGGAATTAGCATTTGGATACACAACCCTGTTTTCGCCCCAAACAAAGTGCCAAGCAATGTAAGGGTCTGCTCTTATAAACTAGCTTTTGATTTTTCAAATAATGAGGCTGAGTATGAAGCTTTAATTATTGGTTTAAAAATTCTTAGAAAATTGAATGCCAAAAGGATTTCAGTGTATGGCGACTCCGAGTTAGTCATCAAGCAGGTAACAGGTGAATATCAAGAAAAGCATCCTCGAATGTGTGCCTACTGCAATGCAGTGTTGGATATCTTGAAGGTATTTTCAGATCACACTTTGACATGTGTCCCCCGTACTCAGAATGTCATAGCAAATTCGCTTGCAACAACAGCAAGTAATCTGAAAATTCCAATGAACTCAAACAACAAGTTTGAGATTCATGTGAAGCATCGCCCAGCTGTCCCCAACAATCAAATGTATTGGCAAGTGTTCCAAGATGATGATGAGATCGATGACTTTCTGCAAAATGAAGGTAAATTCAAAGACACTTCTGTTGATGTGGAGTATGATGATGGTGAGGCTGACATAGAAGTCAATCAGATGGAAGTTTTGTAGCTCAAGGACAACATCATTCCCAAAGGTCTAATACCTTTAGAGGAGCTTTTCGATCATGATGATTTGGCATGGAAGCCAAGCTTGCTACCAACTGAAAAAGGAATTGAGGATGTGAACATTGGATCAACTGAAAATCCTAAGATGGTAAAATTATCAAAGGCATTGCCTCCACAGGTAAAAGCAAAGTATATTAGTTTGTTATCTTCTTTTACTAATGTTTTCGCTTGGGATTATTTAGATTTGAAGTCATATGATACAAGTATCATTCAGCACGTCATCCCGCTCAAGCCTAATCAAAAACCATTTCGTCAAAAGCTAAGGAGAATAAATGCAAAGTTGCTGCCCTCAATTGAGAAGGAAGTGAACCAGTTGTACAAGGCCAATATCATAGTCCCCATAAGGTTTTCAGATTGGATTTCAAACTTGGTGTCCGTGCGTAAGAAAACAGGTGAGATTCGGCTATGTATTGATTTTAGAAATCTGAACAAAGTTTCTTTGAAGGACAACTATCCCTTGCCCAAGATGGATCACATACTTCAGAGAGTAGTTGGAGCATCCCGAATGTCAATACTCGATGGTTATTCGGGTGATAACCAAATTCTAGTCCATGAGGATGATCGAGACAAAACATCATTCAACACTCCATGGGGAACCTTTCACTATGCAAAGATGCCTTTTGGATTGAAAAATGCTGGTGCAACCTTTCAACGAGCGATGGATATCGCATTTGCCAATGAAAAAGATGTTTTTCTAGTTGTTTATCTTGATGACTTAACTGTTTTCTCTAATTCAGATGAAGATCAGCTATATCATTTGAAGATTGTGTTTCAACGGTGTAGGAAGTATGGCATCTCTCTTAATCCAAAGAAAAGTTTGTTCACCATGGATGAAGGCAAGCTCCTCGGGCATATCATCTCAAAGGAGGGAATCCGCATCGATCCAGCTCGGGTGGAGGCCATTCAAAAGTTTGATTTTAAATGAAGTAAGAAAGAAATCCAATCCTTCAATGGTAAGATCAATTTTTTACATCGCTTTGTGCCCAACCTTGCAGAACATTTAAGGGAAATCACAAACATGCTCAAAAAAGATAGTGCAGTAAGGTGGACTGAGGAAGTGGTTAAGTCTTTCAATTTAGTGAAATTAGCTCTTTCTTCAGCTCCGGTTTTGATGCCCGGACTATATTCAGGATTTTATTTTGTTTTCATTTGCCTCGGATCATACTATGGTAGTGGTGTTGATGCAAAAAAGAGACCAGCTCGAGAAGCCAATCACATTTTTCAGTAGAACCATAAGGGATGCGAAATTGAAGTACAATATTATTGAAAAACAGGCCCTTGCTTTGGTAAATACATTGAAAGATTTTCGGGTTTATATTTTGCATTCTCACATCCTTGCTTACATCCCTAACACTGCTGTTAAGGATGTCCTAGTGCAAACAGATCCAGAGGGGAGAAGAGGCAAATGGATTGCTGCCTTGTTGGAGTATGACGTGGAAATCAAACTGACAAAGCTCATTAAAGGATAGGGGCTAGCTAAACTAATGGCTAAGTCAAATCTGCACGTCCTGGACATTAATCTAATTGCTGATATGTCCGAGGAAGATGAAGAGAATCAGCTCGTTCAGGTATCTAACATTTTCCTTCTTTCTCCTTAGTATTCAGACATTGTTTATGTACTCCAAAATTTTTCATCGCCACCCGGAATGGCTAAGAACAAGAGTAGGACACTGAAATTGAAAGCTGAAAAATTTTGTATCATGAATGATGCACTTTATTGGAAAGACCCCGGTGGTGTCTTGCTAAATTGTTTAGTGGAAGAAGAAGCGAAACAGGTGATGGAGGAGTTTCACAAAGGAGATTACGGAGGCCATCTTTTCTGGAAGACAACAACCAATAAAATCTTGAGAGCCAGGTATTGTTGGCCAACTGTTTTTGCTGATGTGTACAAAACAGTGGCCAGTTGCCATGAATGTCAGATTTTTCAAGGTAAGAGGAAGTTGCAGCCTTTACCTCTCAAGCCCATTGAAGTAAGTGCTCCATTTTGGCAGTGGGGTTTGGATTTCATCGGTGAAATTCATCCTTCTTCTTCAGTGCAACATAAGTGGATCCTCACAGTGATAGAATATTTCACCAAATGGATTGAGGTGATTCCTTCAAGGCAGACCACCGATTCGGTAATTATCTCCTTTCTTGAAAACAACATTTTGTCTCGTTTTGGCTGTCCCAATAATCTGATCACTGATAATGCAGTAGCCTTCAAATCGAAAAGAATGATTGATTTTTTTCATAAGTATCAAATCACTTTGGGGCATTCGACTGCCTATTACCCACAAGGCAATGGATTGGCGGAATCCTAAAATAAATCTCTTGTCAACATTATCAAAAAGCTGTTGGAAATTAACAAGAAAAGTTGGCACAGAAAGCTGGTCAATGCACTTTGGGCAGACAGGGTAAGTCACAAGAAATCTATAGGCATGTGTCCTTTTGAGCTTGTGTACGGTGTGGACACATTTTTCCCGACCTCTTTGGTAGTCCTGGTGGTCAAACTTCTGCAAGAAGCGAGCAGCGAACATGATGGTTTGCAGCAGAGGATCAATCAAATGATTCATTTGCAGTAAACTAGGGAGGATGTATTTCAGAATACTTTTAAGCTGCAAGAAAAAATCAAGAGAATATACGACCGAAAAGAAAAGGCAGAAAGGTTTGAAATAGGAGACATAGTGCTGAAATGTGATGCAAGGAATGAGGAGAAAGGTAGACATGGAAAATTTGAAAATCTTTGGAAAGGACCATACAAGATTGCTGCGTATCGGGGCCAGAATGCTTTCCTTTTGCAAGAGTTGAACGACGAATATTATCCTGGTGGGCCGATCAACGGTCGGCTCCTCAAATGGCATTATTTGTGAGATGTTTTCTATTGTCCTATTCATCATTGTATATAACGGTTTGTTTAAATTCCATTGCAAGTGTGTACTGTTTTCATTCTTTAGTTTGGGGCCCGAGGTGAAGGCTATAAAGCTAAAGTTTGATTTTAGTTTTGGTTTGGTTTGTGAGAGTCAGGTCTTTCAGTCAATTTTAGTATTGAAAATGGGTCAAAGTTGAGTCACATCCAGTCCTGAAATTGAGTCTTTAAGTCAAGAGTTCAGTTTTGTTTTATCGAAGTTATTGACTCCATAGCCCAATGGACGAAGGCACTGTCAGCTTTCCCAGAGATTTGTAGTTCTTGGCACCTCCAAGGGGCTACCATCCCCATTGGAGCCAATGTTAGTGTCGATATCTTCATCCCTTCATCAGAGATCAAATCCTCTTGTTGCATTGCATATTAGGTGTCCCTCCAAGTCAGCTGCATTCAATTAGGAGCATGGATCATTTGATGGTAGTGGCTTATTCTACTTTTTCCCTCATGTCATTTACCTTCTGGCTCATGTTTATTCATCGAAAAAAACATATACAGTCATCTTTTTGTCTTTAAGATTGTAAGAGTCTTTTTAGGGTTTCATTGTCATTTAGGTCTAGGGTTTCATTAGGGTTTCATCAGAAAGTGTTTCAAAATGTCTAATAACAACCAGCAGGCACATGACGAGGTTCCAACATCAATAAAACTCATCATCAAGTGCTCAGAAATGTATCTTTCCTCAAAACCCTGTTTTGAGGAAAAACAAAGTATTTTCGCTTTTATTGTACAAAATCATGTAATTTTATATTTTTCATGTGTAAATCATCTCATCTGTAACCCGGGTCACTTTCCCTAGCCCCAGTAGCTCCAACCACCTGCAAAAGAAACAAAGCACAGGTCATTTAGTCCATCATAAGCTCAAATGAAGTGAAAAGGTTCAAAAACAGAGTTTAAAAATAAAATCAAATTCAAAACATTGTGAAAGTGGGTTTTGCCAACCAAAAATTTAAAAGCTCCATGTATAAGTCATTTCTTCATTTGAAAAGTTCATTTGCACTCCAAGACAAAGTGGAAGCAAGGCAAGGTCGTGTTGGTGAGCAAGTGAGAGGAATTGGTGAAAATTTGCCAAAAAACAGAGGCACGGTGCACTGGGCAGGTGGCGCGGCGCACATAACTGGCGCGACGCATTGGGCCACAATTTTCAGTGCAAATCTACACAGGCACGACGCGTTGGGTTTGATGCATGGCGCATACAACCAGCAAGCCTGAAAACTTCAACACTCCCTCCAAATCACTCAAAATGCGCGGGTCTTCACTTGTACAAGTAGTTTGAGCTTCTATCATTGTTTTTCATCCAACTTTGGTGCTTGTTTGATGGTGGTTGGATAAGAAAATCAAACCCTACCTCTCTCTCCAAAGAAAATAGTGCTAGGGTTTTGTATTAATTGTTTGGCTGCCAAGTTATCCCCTCACCTCACCACTCCCTTACTCCATTTTCTCTTGATTTCCCTATTCCCCAAATTCAATTCACATACCCCTAAATTTACTAATCCCGTACCCCAATTCCCATTTCCTGAAATCCCAAACACAAACTCCCAAACCCTAGTCCTATACAAAAACTCCTAAATCATTCCCTAATTCCCCTGTTCCCTTAACTAAACCCAACCCCAATAGTCCCTAAATCCCTCACTGCTTTCTCCCTCCACAATCCCTCATATCACTATTTCCCTTGGTGGGAAAAGTTAAGACACATTACAAAATCACCTATTTTTCATCAAGGCAGCCCCAAGACAGTTTATCCACTAGCAGAGATGGCATCTGATCCTTCATATGATTATGAAGAGGAGACACACAGTGACTCACCTACAGAGGTACATGCAACCAGGAGGCCTCATCTAGGTGGAAAACGTATTAGAGAAGAACCGACCTCTCTTTGCTGAATTACAGGCCTGCCCTCTTGCCATCTCTTGTTTCCAACACCAGTCCTGCTATGAATTTTGTGAGAAGGTTGCTAGCATTCAATTTCATCATGAGTTGGCTCGTTTGTTTGTGCTGCATTTACATGACATTCAAGCCACTCTAGCTGGTGTTACTTTCACATTAACACCAGAATCCATTTCACTAGCAACTGATATTCCCAACATTGGAGAGCAATGGAACAAGAGGAAGAAAATTGACTGGCAGCATTATGAACCATACATCAAGCCCGTATTTTTGAGACAACTCAAGAGAGTTTTTCCTTTTCGGTACCTCAAAGATTCATATGCTCCTTTAATGAAATTAATTATCAAGTATTTCAGTTGTGAGGGCCGGTTCTCTTGTTTGTATGCTTATCATATCTGGCTACTGATGCATTTTACCTGGGTACGGATGATGAACATCCCTTAATTCATGTACCGAAATATTGAGAAGATGACCACTCTAGTGCAGCACAAGACTCCTCAGCAGCAGTTCAATAGTATATATCATTTTGCTCTCATAAAAATTGTGGTCATCCATCAGCTTGGCTTACAGGGCATCACTTGGGAGGACTTCATCTCTCACGAGTTTTTCAGAGCTCCTCAGGGACCTTCAGAGGCTTTGTATGAGATAGGTGGACCTTCTTATGAGCATGAGGGTCATGGGACACAGACCGCTAGTATGCTGGTGTTCATCACTTATCAGAAAGGCACTAGACGGTTGTTCGCAGCAGTCAAGTGAGTATTATCTCCATCCGGGATGGAAGGGGTCTCGCTTCCGTCATTAGCACCACAGGTTCAGGACAAAGGCAAGAGGCCATTACAGGATGAGGGGCCTTCAGGTGAGCAGGACTTTATTCTCATTGAGGATGATGATACAGATATGGGCCCGCAAAGCACAAATCTCAAAGAAATCATCCAAGAGCAGCAGGCAGACATCAAGGCCTTGTCCCTCAACTTGGAGAGGGCTAAGTGGATTATAAAGTACTTGGAGCAAAGGAATAAGTAGCTTGAAGATCAGTAGGTGATCATGGAGTTACAAAACATTTGGGAAAATCGCCAAGCTGCCCAAAGGAGGAGGGTGGAGTTCACTTCACTTGAGTAAGAGATCAATGCTGACCGGGAGTCTTGGCTCGAGAGAGTCAATATCCACTTAGAGAGATTGTTGGAGAAGGCTAACAAGGAGAAAAAATTGCTGAGACACATGGCTTTTCATTACATGGCGAGGAACAAAGTTTGTAAGGCGCGAATCAGGAGTTTAAAGGAAAAATTGAGGAAGGCATCAAAGAGGCAAAAGGAGCATGATCGACTTTAGATATTGGCTGAGGCTTCCTTGGCCCAACATAGCTCTTAATAGAGAAGGTTCAACCCAAATTTCAAAAAATTTGGAGCACTTTTTGCATTTTTGAAATTTTTGGCACAAAAACAGGAATTTCTGTCCTATGCGCCGCGCCATGTGGCACTCACTTTTGCTAGGAGCCTCTAAATCAAAAAAACTTAGCATTTTTAGATTTGGCATGAAAAATTATGCTCGCCTACCTATGGCCAAGAAAGTTGAGCAGGTTTTGAGCCCTCAAAAAGATCAAAAACACTTAAAAAATGACCTTGCTGCCCCTATTTTGACACATAAGAAGCAGTCTTGGGAGATTTGATTTTTGACAGTGCAAATGAAGGCCAAATTGAAAAGTCCAGTTGGGTTGGAAAGTAGACAGGCAGAACTTTCCAACAAGCACACTTGGAGCTAATTTGGACACCAGGAAGGCCTCCAAAAGTGGGTCCAAACAGGCGTTATGCATAGAGAATCAGGGGTGGCGCATAGAGGAAATTTTGCTAGTTTGACCAAATATTGCTCTATTTTTCACCCAATTTTGGCTAGTTTGACTTTTTCACTCACTTAATGTCAAATTTGTGATGTAATTTCATGTAAATTGATGGATCATGATGTAAATATGTCAAATTTTCACTTTTGTATGTAGATTCATCAGTTAAAAGGTTGTTTGAAACTGAATGAATCAGTTCCCTTGTTTCTAGAGGCATGCTGTTCCACTGCCTAATTTGTAGTTATCAGTTTAGAATTAGTTGGAACAGCTCCTAAACATGTGAGCTCGACCCCTAGAGGCTAGGATGATCAATGGTTTGTCTATATCATGTATTTTTTCAGTGATTAGCATGGTTGGACTCTTGAGAAATTAAGGAGCTTCATTGTACACTCATATCAGTATTTTGGCTAAGGAATTGAGACCAGGGTTTGCAGTACTCTTTGGGATCCCTGTGGAATTTGCTTTGGTACAATGCTTTCTTATGTATTTGTGAATTTATTCATGTGTTATGTATATCATTTTCTCCCTTATTTCTTCTCAGCTAAATCAAACAATAGTGTAAGTAGAATACATTGAAATTGTAGTGCTCTACTTGAAGTTTGCTTTAGTTTTTAATGTTTTCAATTGTTTGGAGAGGATCCATGGCTTCTCTTGCCCTCTTCAACTCCTCCTCTGTCTAATCCCTCCATCTCACTTGATTTAGAGTGCCAAATATAGTTTCCTACCTTGCCCCATTGAGATCCCTGCAAGATTGAGCCTCATTCCCTGCACCCAAGATCTGCCTTTCCCTTAGAGCCCACAAAAATATTATTTTGTTCAATCAAACTCTTTGCACCTATACCTAGCCTAATATCAGTAGCTATATCAGTCATCTCAAGCCCTTAGTGATCATAATTCGATGAGATTGACCTAGAGAGAGCCCTCTCCTGACCTGGTAGGGCTAGCTACCAGGCTGAGCATGGTTTGATGTTGGCCCTGGATCCTACCTTTCTCAGCCTGAGGTAAATATAGGCACTAACAATATGCATGAAACGTGTTGGCTCTTTTATATTAAGAAGTGTAAGTTCCTGTCATACAATACATCCATGTCCAACCACTAGTTCCGATAGAAAAACATTACAACCACAACCGCTTGCTCCTTCAAAGAGATATACTAGCTATGCGTAGTGGAGAAGCCAAGGCATGTTACAACAATGTCAAAGCTCTCTCTAAGATAGTCTTATTAGAAGCTTGGCTGACGAAAAACCTATACAATGAGTTATGCTGGACGATTTATAACAAAGGGTGGGGTGGCCCTTGACATTCCCCTTTGTGATAGTTCATCTACCCTCATGACTCTTGATCTAGTCTATGACTGTTACATCCAACTATCAACATTTGAACTTACACTTGACAAGATTTTACATTACAATGCACATGTACCCATATGAGAAAAAATGGCTTGAGCAAGCCATGCAAGACATTACTATGACTCAGACAACTGTTAGAAGACCATCTCTTCGACATCCTCACGATGATCGACAGTAGCGAACTAATGCCATGATCGATAGTCTGAGATGGTGCCCCTGTAGTCTATGTAGAAAATCTGCTGGTAGGTGTTGTGTTGTACAACACCCCACCATTTCATAAAATTTTTCTTTTTAACTATAATATGAAATGGGTCCCTTTTATAGATGTGTGAATAACATTGGTATCAACTCATCCTTCATCAAAAGATCCAAAAGAAACAATATAAACCTTTTGAACAAATATAAATCAGTCTTATGAAATAAATATATAATTCTCTATTATTGCGATAAAGCGATCGTAAGATCACATATCGCAACAACAAGGGATACATAACGTAAAGACCCATTGGTTTACCCCGATCCGAAAAGTGAATAACTATCGGTTATCGGGAAAGGCAAGCAAGTGTAACAAAAAGGCCCTCCCACTTTTCTCCCATGCAATATCGCTATCAGCAATTGGGGAATGTAGCACACACACGTTAAAGACACCTTTAAAAAATTCCTGATGCGATAAGGTGTATCACCATCGGGGATCAAGGATTTTGCAATGACACAATATTACTACCCAAGCATTTCTCCGATTGCGATCCGATAAAGTTAGGCGCGAGTTTCAAAATAGATTGAAAAGGCTTGCATGTATTATTTTAGATTATTGTTAAAAGCCTTCCCATTCCCAATAGCGATTCATTTGTGATTATCCGCCAAAAATCAAGCCACGATTGAATGAATCATTCGACGTATAAATGATATGATGGGTATTTAAAATGATTGACATGTTAAAGTGGCCAATTAATGGAGCAGTTATGCCGAGATCTCCCCTGAGATTGTATCCGTGACATTATTATTTTAATCCTTCATTATTCATTAATTGATATAACTCTTTCATATTGGCTCGCACCACCTATTCTCTGTATTACGTTCATTTTATTCCCTGTCCAGAGCTCCGCCGAGGCAACAAATTCAAGTCAAATGGAGAAGAAATCCAAGATATTTGTGGCAGCATCAGCTCCCGCAGTAATAGGGCAATTTACTGCTGATCCAGGACCAAGCAAGAAGGGATTGATTTCAGACACTACTTGTCTTGGCCTCGGCAACACAAGCTGGAAAAGCATCTATAATCTAATTGAAGCTGAAGAGCCTGAAATAGTATCAGTGCAAGCTACTGCAGATTCAACTAGAAAGTTAGAGGCTTCCCTGAAGGACTTAGCCGACTCATATCTACACCGAATAGCTGCTCGAGAAAAAATTCTTCCGTATACAGATGTAGTGCGATGGGTAGTAGAGGAAATACCTGTTATGAATAGAACATTTTGCACAGTCGATGGAAGAGTCTTCGGCTCGTTCCAGCCTGATGATTTAAGAAAAATGTACCACTTTCCTGAACCACAAAAGAAATACAATAAAGCATTTATGGAGAAGTTCACAAGTGAGAATGAAACTGAATCAGCCCCTATTCGGGACTGGAGACAGAACCCCGCAAGGCACAAACATGAATCTACAAGTAAGTACTCTGTCGATTCATTATGTTCTCCTTACTGTTACCCCGGGGCAATGATGTGTAGGATTTGGGGATTACATGATTCTGCAAAATTCACGATTGAAATGGTTCCTCTAATGGAAGCGACAACCAACAGTGAGATAATGGATTGGGGAAATATATTGTCAGATAAGTTAGCCACTGCTATTCTTGAGTTTAGAAATAAAACTCGCGTCACCGATAGGTCTATTCCTCCGTTTTATTTTAGTGCTTATATTTCAGATACTCTTTGTTTCAACTCTAAATTTCCTGTACTGGGGTGGAGATGGACTCCACAAGAACCCATGCCGATTCACATTTATCACCAAAAGCTCTGGAAAGCACACTATAAGGACCACCTGTATCAAATTTGTAATGGTTTTATGTTTCCTATTTACCGTGCCATTTTTGACAAACCTGCCCCGAAGATTTCTTCACAAGCAGAGATTGACCTAACCGCTCTAGGAAACTGGTTCGGGGAGGATAAATTCACATACATAAGGGTTTTTGGTAGCCTTTCCAGGCCTCATGCCCTTCCTCTGTACATACCCGACAAGTTGTTGGCCCGAGAATTAGCCTATCAAATTACGTCCGCAGGAGCATCCAAGACTCTGAGGACTTCAAAAAAGCAGGTTTGGCCTCCTTTTCCTCTAAGATGCGGTGTTTATACTTTACACGACTATAAGCATGCAAAGAAAGAGCAGGAGAAAATACAAGAGGAAGAGCAGAAAAAGGAACAGGATAAGGGCAGCGAAAATGTCAATGTGGATACCTAGATTGATCTGAAACTACTCCAAGAATGGCAGCAATTTGACTCCATCATAAGCAATCTGGAAGGTCCAAAAGGTGCCGATACACCCAAAGCAAAAGATACACAGGATACAACGTCAACAAAGGTTCTGAATGAAGGAACCAATGGCCTACCCGCTAGCACAGATTTAGAAATAATTCCGAAAGATCCCTCTGATCAAATCATTTTGCAAGTGGAGGACATACCTCCATTAGATGTCTTTTACAGCCCAAAACACAAGACTGCAGTGAAACGATAGCGGAAAAGGAGAAGACTTGATCAACCTTCCCTGTTTCCAGAGCAAACAGAGACAGCTAATGTTAAGGAAGAATTTGATCCTTCCGATGAACTAATGAAGCTTTCCCAGTATGCCAGAGCTTATTCGGTAGCCATTATGGACAAGGCATCGAAAGTGAGTAATTTACTTAAAGAAAAAGACCAGGCAATTATTTTGTTACAAACACAGCTATCTGAAGCACAACAGAAAGTTGAACAGTTGGAACAACAATTATCAACACATCAACAATTAAATAATCAATTGAATAAGCATTTGCTTGAAGAAAAACAGAGAATAGACTGAAGCACAATTCAAAAGCAGAAAGAATTATAAGAAGCATTGAACTCATATTTCATTAAAGTTGGAATTAAATAGTGGATCTAGAATTTCAAAATAACCAAAAAGCTAAATTCTAGTGATGCCCTTGTAATAAAATATTTCCAACTTTAATGAAATATGTGTTATTGGCAAAGTTAAAGACGATGAATGAACTAATGGCGAAAACGAAAGATGAGAAAATTGCTTAGCTATCACTTCAAGTAGAGAAGTTTAAGAGTCTTCCACAACCTACTGATTTCAGAACAGAAGCGCTACAGATTAACAAGGCATTGGTGACACAGTTAAGACTGTTATGTCATAATATTTCTCAGGTTGAGCCCCTTTGTGATATAACGACATCAATAATCGATAAATCAGTTGATGCTAGACAGGATTTGGAGCAGGTCGATGAGACCCTGACAAATTTTCTTGCTTGGCAAGACACCAGTGAGGGACAGGCAGCAAATCTACCCAAAATCCTAGAATCACACAAGGAGATCCTATTCTTCGAATGTCAGTAACAGTTGATGAAGGCAGAGAGAGAAGTTTCCAGATGTAGATTATCTACAGGTAACTTAGTTGAGTTAATTAATAACACTCTCTATCTGTCTAATATTATTTCACAATGTACCCCAGGTAAATTGCTATCAGCTAAGACATTGGAGCAAGCATGCAATCAGGAGTTGGAGAAGAATGGAAGGTTAATCACAGGTATCCAAAGTTTAACTTGGGACACCTATTGGCTGTTCTTAGTAAAACCATACAGCCAAAGAGCCACCCTCAAGTGTCTAACCGATGCGATCGGTTGTATCATTCCCGAGATACATGATACCACATACTCGGCTCAGTTCCATTCTCGTCTCAGTCGCTCTCCAGAATTGGAATCGATGCTTGCAATTTGCCAACTCAAATCAAATGGAGAACAACTGAAGTGATGAATCATGCTGCCGACTACCAACAAACCTGCCGTGGAGAAGATATTCAAGATCTAGTTGTACCAATTAAATAGCATTTTATTTTTGTAGTTAGTTAGTTTAATTAGTATTTATAGACCCTTTCATGCATTTATAAAGGGTCCTCAGTTTTTGTATAAGACTCAAACTTGAAAGTTGCACTATTGTGCTTCCGGTGTCTTTTTTTATAAAGATTGGGCCATTATTCCAAATTTTAATGAAGAAGCTTTTATGGGATGTGCACTATTGCCTTGATATGAAAGTATCTCTGAGTTGGAAAAAGGAATTCAAATTGCGATTGATATCGGGAATGATTTACAACACATATGGTACTACTATTTATGATCTAGTTTCATTCTTTTATGTGAATCGTTATTTGAGTACTCTTGCTATCATTGAATATATGTATGTGTTTTCAACAACATTCCTTGTATTTTTCACTATTGGATGTTTAAGGGATGTTATTCTTTTAGTCATATATGTATCAGTGATATATAAAGGATAAGTGTAACAATTTTTTATTGATCACTTTGTTCAACTATTTGAACAGAGTAATTATTATATGAATGAATGTCTTTGTTTATCAAATAGAGTCATTTATATGCTTATTTGTGAATAGAGATTATCAAACGTTGCACTTAGAAATAGAAAATTTCCTGTGATAGGATAATTATTCATATTTTTACTTTTTAGATTAAATCATTCATCCATTACCATTTTATTAGAAAATCACTCATTTATCCATTCCCTTTTTATTCATCATTGGGAAACTGGTCCCATTATTTCCAGTCGGAGCCACCACACCAAACGGAAAAGGAGCTGCATTAAGGTTCGGACTGGGTGGTTTTCCCCGATGTTGTTGCAATGATTTTTGAGGCATCAACATTTTTGGTGCTAGAAGGAGGGCATGAACTATGAATGGCGAGTAAATCAAAACCTATAGACCATTATGAGATTAAATCTCCCTCCACCTCACCTCGGACCTCCCATTTGCATTCTAGGACGCCAATATTCAAACGAGAAGAAGAGGAATCAACTACCACTGCTCAATCCCATCATACTCTAGAATGATTAAGTCCTGAGTCTCCTGAAGTTCAGTCTCTTATCCATAAACTTCAAGGCTTTTCGATATCGCCACAGAAATCTGGAGTATCTCAAGTCAGTGAGACTTCGCAATTCAATCTACCTCACCCTCTCACCAGACTTCAAAGCGGAAAGCTCGGTGTTGAACCTACTAAGTTGCCTTTACCGAAGAGGAAAAAGGCTAAAAAGAAAACTGAAGGATCGGACAGTGAGACCTTTTCTTCCTCATCCTCCATTTCATCTTCTCCAGTGCGAAGTCAACCATCCACTCTTCCATTACACATTGTTGTTCATCAGGGATCACCAACTTCAACATCCCAACCTATTCAATCTTCAATACCAACTCCTCCCCAAACACCTGGAATTTCATCGACAATTGTTATTAGTTCTACGATGGCTCAGAATCCATGGAATAGTCTTGGTGTGGTCATTATGCCTGCACCATTAAATCCATTACCTGATTATCCTGAAAAATGGTTACCGAAATTTAATCCAGATGCTGGAACATTAGCCGAAGAACATATTAACAATTTCATGTTATCAGTTAATCTAAAAGGAGTAATAGAAGAAGATGTTGTCGTTAGGCTTTTCCCTTATACTTTACAAGGATCAGCTGGGTCCTGGTATTTTTGCCTACCCTCTGGATCCATTACCAGCTGGAACATTTTTCAAGAGCAGTTTCTCACTAAATATGGCGATGATAGATCTTTAGCGACATTAATTAATGATCTTTCGAATCTTATGATAGAATCTAGAGAACCTATCAAGGAATTAAACTCCCGATTCAATAAAGTCTTGAATAAGAATCCAACCGACTCCAAGCCAAGTGAGAAAATCAGAAGCGAGTGGTATATAACAGCCCTACCTTCAAATATAGCCATTTTTGTAGATAGATCTGTAAAACCAACTTTAGCTGAAAACATGAAAGAAGCGCTTCCTGTAGAGAAACACATTATTGCTTTAGAAAAGAAAGCTGCTCTTGAAGATAGAAAATCCAAAAAAGTTTCTTTTAAAGATGATTCAAAGAAGAAAACCCCTAAAGATCCATATGATATGGAGGGTCTACAAAAGGTCATCAAAACAATGTCAAGTGAAATGGTTGAAATCAAAAAACAAGTAGTAGAAACTTCAACAAAAAAGCCATTTAGGAATTTTAAGAAACCTGAGTCAAAACCACCAAATGTTATATCTAATGCAGACTTAGATCCTAAAGAGGTAGAAGAAGATGAAACAATTTTACCCTCCGATGAACCCGAAGAAGAGGAAGTTGTCGAATGCCATGGAATGTGGGACTTCATTTTACCCAACTCTGGTACAAAAAATGAACAAGAAGCTTTTCCTGTGACTACCAGGAGTAAAGGTACTCCTGAACCTGTTTAGTCAATTTCAAAGAAAAGGAGTGCAGGTACCACTACTACAAAGGAAAAATTTCCCTCAAAGAAATCGGTGGCAACAACATCCCAAAATCAACCATCATCCTCAAATATACCTTCAATATCTAAGACGTTGGTAGTATCGGATTCAATGGATTACAATATTATTGATGATATGAAGAAGACAAAGCCAAAAATTACTATGTTTGAACTTAGCAAACTCAAAAATCAGCAGAAATTACTTCTTAAGGAACTAAATGAAGTACCTTCCTCACCTCTTCTTAGTGCCGTGATCTCTAAAGCTGCAAATGATTCAGGTCAACCGCCTTCTGGTAGAATTGAAGCTATTGATACAATTTTAATCGGAGACAGATAAAATTCCCATATTCCCCCTTTCCTCTTGACCTATGAGTTCTATAATCGAAATCTACACAACTGTTTGATTGACTCAGGGGCATCCTCTAATATAATTCCAGCTTCAGTTTATTCTAAACTAAACATTGAACCCCAAAAGTCTGCAATTCATATTGTACAGTTGGATAGAACCAAGGTCCAGGTTTTAGGGGAAATCAACTCTGTAACTATCAGGTTATCAGCTGATCCACGAGTGGTTCAGAGAATTGATATTTTAATTGTCGATATACCTGAATTTTATGGTTTAATTTTGAGTAGGGATTGGTCTGAGAAACTCCACGGTTATATTTCTACCGATTGGTCCCATATGTGGCTACTCTATAAATGAAAGCCAAATCAAATCAAAATCGATAGGGAGAAACATATGACCCATACTGTCACTGAATTTGAATAGGAGAATCAACCA
The DNA here is from genome assembly GCA_000404065.3 of Pinus taeda. Lineage (NCBI taxonomy): Eukaryota > Viridiplantae > Streptophyta > Pinopsida > Pinales > Pinaceae > Pinus > Pinus taeda. The sequence goes on from APFE030773765.1 coordinate 39,823, forward strand.
ATAGCATTTAATAACAATATTTTGGGGAATTACTCTTCCGAATCATTCTTTGGCAATTACACTGTCCAACCATCTCCTTTCTCAGTGAATAATTTCACATCCCAAATTGAAATTTTTTCACAAACTGATAGATCAAGATGTGTCAATATTGCTGAGAAAACTGTAAATATAATTGTTGATAATTCTTTATTTTGGTCACTATACTTTGATGGGTCTAAATCCAGTGAAGGTGCAGGAGCATGGTGTATTTTAGTCAGCCCTGAAGGAGAAAAAACTATGTTATCATGTAGATTGGAATTTGAATGCATAAATAATACAGCTGAGTATGAGGCCTTGGTTCAAGGACTATATAAAGCTATTGGTCTTAAAGTTCAATATTTGAAAGTGTTTGGTGATTCAGAGATTGTCATAAAACAAGTTAAAAATACAATTCACTATCTTTCTAGTCATCTCAAACACTATCAGTCTTTGGTGCATGAACTCATATCTCAATTTTTAGCATTCAATATTTCTCCTATCCCTAGATCCCAGAATGCAGCAACAGACTTGCTAGCTAATGTTGCTTCTAAACTCCTACCTTCCGAAGATTACAGCCCAGACATATTTTCAGTAGAGTTAATTTTTAGACCATCAATTCTTGACAGTGTCACCAATTGGCGAGTGTTCAATCATGACGAAGACATTTTAAATTTCTTGACTTCTGATAAGTCCTATGATGATCAAATCATTGATGAAAGTGATCATGACCTTCAAATGAAGAAAAAGCAGGAAGAAAACTCAATACCAAAACCAATGGTTAAGCTTGAAGATCTCTATGATATTAAGGATAGGTTTAAACAGGTGACCAATTCAAAGCTCCAAGTTCCACTTTAAGATTTGAGTTGATAAACCTAGGTACTAAGGAAAACCCTCAAAACATCAATTTGGGATTAGGACTTTCTGTGGAAGAAAGAACAACATTCATTAGGTTATTACGAAAAAATAAATATGTCTTCGCTTGGAAATATGATGATTTAAAAACATACGATGCATCAATCATTCAACATACTATTCCAATGCTTTTTGAACAAAAACTAGTCCAACAAGTTAAGGAAAATCCATCCTAACCTAGAGAGTCAAATAAAATCCGAACTAAATAAACTCTTGAAGGCTAAGATCATTTTTCCTGTTTGACATTCAAACTGGGTCTCCAATATGGTGTCTGTTAGAAAGAAAAATGGCGACATCAAGATTTGCATAGATTTCAGAAATCTTAATAAAGCAAGCCAAAAAGATAACTTCCCATTACCTACCATGGAGCAGATACTCCATTCAGTAGCTGGTTCTGAGTTAATGTCATTTTTAGATGGTTTTTTAGGATATAACCAGATTTTGGTCCATCCTAATGACATGCTTAAAACTACCTTCAGAACTAAATGGGGAACTTATCCTTACCAAAAAATGCCTTTTGGACTTATCAATGCAGGAGCTACATTCCAAAGAGCAATGGATATAGCATTCAAAGGATTGATCAATAAAACAATAGTTGTCTATTTAGATGATATTACTATATTTTCCAAGAAAAGGTCTAATCATTTACATGATTTAAATCAAATCTTTGAACGCTGCAGAAGGTATGGTATCTCGCTCAATCCAAAAAAGTCCTTTTTCACTCTTAATCAAGGAAAGCTCTTGGGCTTCATTGTTTCCAAAGATGGTATTTATATTAATCCAGATAGAATTAAAGAGATTTCTGATATTCCATTCCCGCATAACAAAAAATCCATGTAGTCATTTTTGGGTCAAATTAACTTTGTTAAAAGATTTGTTCCAGATTTTTCCCAGATTATCCTACCATTGGAAACAATGATAAAGAAAAATTCGGTATTTAGATGGGGATCTGTAGAAAAAGAGGCATTTGATTCTATCAAACAATCAATAATTAATGCCCCTACTTTAAGCACTCCCAAATTTTCAAATCATTTCATACTGTATACTCTCGCATCCACCTCGTCTTATGCAGCAATGTTGACTCAGATTAATGATCAAAACTTGGAGGCACCAATTTCATTTTATAGTTCGAATCTTCAAGGTGCTGAACTTAATTATTCAGAAGTTGAAAAGCAAGCCTTTTCTGTGTACAAATCTATCAAACACTATAGACCCTTCCTTTTAAAAGCTCATACAAAAGTTATAGTTCCTTTTTCAGCAGTAAGACAATTACTAATTCAAAGGGAATTAAGAGAAAAAAGGGCAAATTGGGTCATAGCATTACAAGAATATGACTTGGAAATCAAGCCAACAAAGATTGTTAGAGGCTAAGGTTTTGGCAGGTTATTAGCAGGAGCATCCAATATTCAAGAATCAGAAGGTACAGAACACACTGAAGAAATCAATCAGATAAGTATCACTGATCCTGAATCACAATATGCAGATTTGATATTCTATTTAAAAAATGGATACTCACCTTCTAATCTTTCCTATAAAAACAAACATGCCATTAGATTAAAAGCAAAAAACTTCATAATTGTAGTTGATGTACTTTTTAGGTGGAATTTTGATTCAATTTTATTAAGATGCCTAGAAAAACCTTAAGCGTAAAATGTTTTGCAGGAGCTACATGACAGACCAGCAGGAGGACATTTTGGAGCTGATACAATAGCCCACAAAATCATTCATGCTGGATATTATTGGCCCAACCTATTCAGAGATACTCATGAATACATAAGGAAATGCTGAAGTTGTCAAATCTCCAGTGGAAGACAAAGAAAACCAGCTTTCCCTTTGCAACCAGTCAACATTGAACAACCTTTCAAGTACTGGGCATTGGATATCATTGGGGAAATCACTCCACAGTCATCCAAACAACATAAGTATATCCTTACTGCTACTGATTACTTTACTAAGTGGGTTGAAGCAATTCCTTTGAAGACAACAAACTTTGAAGTAATTATAGAGTTTATAGATCAATTCATTATTACCAGGTTTGGTGTCCCAAACGCTCTTGTTTTTGATAATGCATCTTATTTCTCTGGAAATTATATGTTTGAGTTCACTATTAAAAGAGGGTTTAAATTGAAATATTCTGCAAATTACTATCCCCAAGGTAATGTTTTAGCAGAATCCACCAATAAAAATCTCGTCAAAATCATTAAGCGAACTATTGAGCAGAATCATAAAAACTGGCACAAATATTTGATATTTGCACTATGGGCTGACAGAATAACACAGAAGGCTTCCATAGGTACTTCTCCATTTAATATTGTATATGGGAAGGAAGCAGTCCTACCAACCAATTTATTGCTTCCATCTCTAGCCCTAGTGCAGTTTATTGAAGAAAGTCCCCCATCTTCTATTCAACTAAGACATGATCAAATCTTAAAATTAGAAGAAGAAAGGGAAAAGGCCAAAATTATACATGAAAAACATCAGCAAATTATCAAGTCATCTTTTTATTCAACTTCATCTAGTTCAAAACAATTACAAGTTGGTGATCTAGTTTTGAAATGGGACAAAGCCCATGAAGATAAAGGAAAACACACTAAGTTCCGGAAAGTGTGGCTCGGACCATTTCAAATCAACGAGAAGATAGGCCATTCAACTTTCATATTGCAAGATCTATCAGGTAAGAGAGATTCTCTTCCTGTTAATGGCCTTATCTTGAAAAAATTCTTCAATTGAGGAGGTAACCCCTTCTCCTTTTGTAAATATTCAATTTTCAACAAAATTTGTGTTCATAGTTTTTAGGATTATTGAAGAATAAAGTTGTAAGATATCTTCCAGTGGCCTTTGCTATATTGAAAAAGCTGCTCAAAAGAAATAGTTTTGATATTTAATTTTAAAATGGAAACCTTAAACAAAAAGAAAATTTCTAGGAAATTACGTATATTTAGATTCTGAAACCCCATTTTATTTTTGTTAAATCTTCTCAAGATTTAGAATTACTGTAAATCATTTTAATGTTTTCAAATGGAAAAAAAATGGTTATCAATATAAAAGCAGAAATTGATTCAATCTTAGCATCTTCAACTCTTACCCTGTCATCCATGCTCTCTTAAGGAGAAAATTTTCCATCCCATTCATTAAAGTTTATGATTACTCAAAGTGTAATTCTAAAATATATTTGGTATAAAAGATAAGGGGTCTTATTACAAGCCTGCTTACCATGATCATTGGGGAATAGTTTAACTGACATTACCAATACTGCATACCAAAATAGGGTAATGGCTTATAATTATAAGACAAGGGGTCTCATCACGAGCCAGCTTGTTCAGTTAGATTACAACCAGTGAATGTCATTGTCAAACCATTGGCCGCCAAACCAGGACAATGGCTTTTTATCTTGCAAAATAATGAAAAAGAAAAAGAAATACAAAATATGAAGGCATATTTTTGGATTCATTCTTTTAATTATACTCTGAAATGGATGAGATAATGGACGATTAAATGGTTAAAAGGTATCCCTGTCGAGACTATAAACGTTTGCTGGCAGTAGAGGCTCTACCTATGACAAAGGAGTCATTATAAAGCTAAGTTGGAAAGGTTCTTTGTTTTATCATTATCAACCAATAAAGGCTAATTTAAAACTTAGAATGTATTTAATTTTAACAAGAGAAGAAACTAGCAAAAATAGCTATTATTAGATTCAGAATTTATGTATATCTAGTTATATTAGAATTCTCCTCTTAGATAAGATTTCTATATAAAGAAAGTTTAAGTATTTCAACATTTTTCAGAGATAACTGTTTCTCACAGTGAATCGCCAATTGTTGTGTTGTATAACAACCCCCCATTTCATAAAGTTTTTCTTTTTAACTATAATATGAAATGGGTCCCTTTTATAGATGTGTGAATAAAATTGGTATCAACTCATCCTTCATCAAAAGATCCAAAAGAAACAATATAAACCTTTTGAACAAATATAAATCGGCCTTATGAAATAAATATATAATTCTTTATTATTGCGATAAAGCGATCGCAAGATCGCATATCGCAACAACAAGGGATACATAACGCAAAGACCCATTGGTTCACCCTGATCCAAAAAGTGAATAACTATCGGTTATCGGGAAAGGCAAGCAAGTGTAACAAAAGGCCCTCCCACTTTTCTCCAATGCGATATCGCTATCAGCAATTGGGAAACGTAGCGCACACATGTTAAAGACACCTTTAAAAAACTCCTGATGCGATAAGGTGTATCGCCATCGGGGATCAGGGATTTTGCAATGACACAAATATTACTACCCAAGCATTTCTCCGATTACGATCTGATAAAGTTAGGCGCGAGTTTCAAAATAGATTGAAAAGGCTTGCATGTATTATTTTAGATTATTATTAAAAGCCTTCTCGTTCCTGATAGCAATTCATTTGTGATTATCCGCCAAAAATCAAGCCACGCTTGAATGAATCATTCGGCGTATAAACAATATGATGGGTATTTAAAATGATCGACAGGTTAAAGTGGCCAATTAATGGAGCAGTTATGCCGAGATCTCCCCTGAGATTGTATCCGTGGTAGTGTTATTTTAATCCTTCATTATTCGTTAATTGATATAACTCTTTCATATTGGCTCACACCACCTATTCTCTGTATTACGCTCATTTTATTCCCTGCGCAGCGTTCCGCCGAAGCAACAAATTCAAGTCAAATGGGGAAGAAATTCAAGAGATTTGCGGCAACATCAGCTCCCGTAGTAACAGGCAATCTATCGCTGATCCAGGACCAAGCAAGAAGGGATTGATTTCAAACACTACTTGTCTTGGCCTCGGCAACACAAGCTGGCAAAGCATCTATAATCTAATTGAAGCTGAAGAGCCTGAAACGGTATCGGTGCAAGCTACTACAGATTCAACTAGAAAGTCAGAGGTTTCCCTGAAGGACTTAGCTGACTCATGTCTACACCGAATAGCTGCTCGAGAAAAAATTCTTCCGTATACAGATGTAGTGCGATGGGCAGTAGAGGAAATCCCTGTTATAAATAGAACATTTTGCACAGTCGACGGAAGAGTCTTTGGCTCGTTCCAACCTGATGATTTAAGAAAAATGAACCACTTTCCTGAATCACAAAAGAAATACAATAAAGCATTTATGGAGAAGTTCACAAGTGAGAATGAAACTGAATCAGCCCCTATTCAGGAATGGAGACAGAACCCCACAAGGCACAAATATGAATCTACATGTAAGTACTTTGTCGATTCATTATGTTCTCCTTACTGTTACGCCGGGGCAATGACGTGTAGGATTTGGGGATTACATGATTCTGCAAAATTCACGATTGAAATGGTTCCTCTAATGGAAGTGGCAGTCAACAGTGAGATAATGGATTGGGGAAATATATTGTCAAATAAGTTAGCCACTGCTATTCTTGAGTTTAGAAATAAAACTCGCGCCACTGATAGGTCTATTCCTCCGTTTTATTTTAGTGCTTATATTTTAGATACTCTTTGTTTCAACTCTGAATTTCCTGTACTGGGGTGGAGATGGACTCCACAAGACCCCATGCTAATTCACATTTATCACCAAAAGCTGTGGAAAGCACACTATAAGGACCACCTGTATCAAATTTGTAATGGTTTTATGTTGCCTATTTATTGTGCCATTTTTGACAAACCTGCCCCGAAGATTTCTTCACAAGCAGAGATTAACCTAACCGCTCTAGGAAACTGGTTCGGGGAGGATAAATTCACATACATAAGGGTTTTTGGTAGCCTTGCCAGGCCTCATGTCCTTCCTCTGTACATACCCGACAAGCTGTTGGCCCGAGAATTAGCCTATCAAATTACGTCCGCAGGAGCATCCAAGACTCTGAGGACTTCAAAAAAGCAGGTTTTGCCTCCTTTTCCTCTAAGTTGCGGTGTTTATACTTTGCACTACTATAAGCATGCAGAGAAAGAGCAGGAGAAAATACAGGAGGAAGAGCAGAAAAAGGAACAGGATAAGGGCAGCGAAAATGTCAATGTGGATACCCAGATTGATCCGAAACTACTCCAAGAATGGCAACAATTTGACTCCATCATAAGCAATCTGGAAGGTTCAAAAGGTGCCGATAAACCCAAAGCAACAGATACACAGGATATAGCATCAACAAAGATTCCAAATGAAGGAACCAGTGGCCTACCCCCTAGCACAGATTTAGAAATAATTCCAAAAGATCCCTCTGATCAAATCATTTTGTAGGTGGAGGAGATACCTCCATTATATGTCTTTTATAGTCCAAAACACAGGGCTGTAGTGAAACGACAGCGGAAAAGGAGAAGACTTGATCAACCTTCCCTGTTTCCAGAGCAAACAGAGATGACTATTGTAGTTTGGAAGGAAGAATTTGATCCTTCTGATGACCTAACGAAGCTTTCCCAGTATGACGGAGCTTATTCGGCAGCCACTATGGACAAGGCATCAGAAGTGAGTAATTTACTTAAAGAAAAATACTAGGCAATTATTTTGTTGCAAACACAGTTGTCTGAAACACAGTAGAAAGTTGAACAATTGGAACAACAATTATCAACACAACAACAATTAAATAATTAATTGAATAAGCAGTTGCTTGAAGAAAAACAGAGAATAGACTGAAGTGCAATTCAAAAGCAAAAAAGAATTATCAGAAGCATTGGCAAAGTTAAAGACAATGAATGAACTAATGGAGAAAATGAAAGATGAGCAAATCACTCAGCTATCACTTCAAATAGAGAAGTTCAAGAGTCTTCCACAACCTGCCGATTTCAGAACAGAAGCGCTACAGATTAACAAAGCATTGGTGACACAGTTAAGACTGTTATGTCATAATATTTCTCAGGTTGATCCCCTTTGTGATATAACGACATCAATAATCGATAAATCAGTTGATGCTAGACAGGATTTGGAGCAGGCCGATGAGATCCTGAAAAATTTTCTTGCTTGGCAAGACACCAGTGAGGGACAAGCAGCAAATCTACCCAAAATCCTAGAATCACACAAGGAGATCCTATTCTTAGAATGGCAGTCACAACTGATGGAGGCAGAGAGAGAAGTTACCAGATGTAGATTATCTACAAGTAACTTAATTGAGTTAATTAATAACACTCTCTATCTGTCTAATATGATTTCACAATGTACCCCAGGTAAATTGCTATCAGCTAAGACATTGGAGCAAGCATGCAATCAGGAGTTGGAGAAGAATGGAAGGTTAATCACAGGCATCCAAAGTTTAACTTGGGACACCTATTGGTTGTTCTTAGTAAAACCATACAGCCAGAGAGCCGCCCTCAAGTGTCTAATTGATGCGATCGGTTGTATCATTCCCGAGATACATGATGCCACATACTCGGCTCAGCTCCATTCTCGTCTCAGCTGCCCTCCAGAATTGGAATCGATGCTTGCAATCTTCCAACTCAGATCAAATGGAGAACAGTCGAAGTGATGAATCATGCTGCCGACTACCAACAAACCTGCTGTGGAGAAGATATTCAAGATCTAGTTGTACCAATTAAATAGCATTTTATTTTTGTAGTTAGTTAGTTTAATTAGTATTTATAGACCCTTTCATGCATTTAGAAAGGGTCCTCAGTTTTTGTATAAGACTCAAACCTGGAAGTTGCACTATTGTGCTTCCGGTATATTTTTTTATAAAGACTGGACCATTATTCCAAATTTTAACGAAGAAGATTTTATGGGATGTGCACTATTGCCTTGATATGAAAGTATCTCTGAGTTGAAAAAAGGAATTCGAATTGCGATTGATATCGGGAATGATTTACAACACATATGGTACTACTATCTATGATCTAGTTTCATTCTTTTATGTGAATCATTATTTGATTACTCTTGCTATCATTGAATATATGTATGTTTTTTCAATAGCATTCCTTGTATTTTTTCACTATTGGATGTTTAAGGGATGTTATTCTTTTAGTCATATATGTATCAGTGATATATAAAGTATAAGTGTAACAATGTTTTATTGATTACTTTGTTCAACTATTTGAACAAAGTAATTATTATATGAATGAATGTCTTTGTTTATCAAATAGAGTCATCTATATGCTTATTTGTGAATAGAGATTATCAAATGTTGCACTTAGAAATAGAAATTTCCCGGGATAGGATAGTTATTCATATTTTTACTTTTTAGATTAAATCATTCATCCATTACCATTTTATTAGAAAACCACTCATTTATCCATCCCCTTTTTATTCATCATTGGGAAACTGGTCCCGTTATTTCCAGTCAGAGCCACCACACCAAACGGAAAAGGAGCTGCATTAAGGTCCGGACCGGGTGGTTTTCCCTGATGTTGTTGCAGCGATTTTCGAGGTATCAATAGTAGGTTAACCCGATAATGCAATATCAATCAAAGCAGAATACTATAACCTACTTCTACTATCAATTTGTGGAAGCTTAAAGATCGAGTTGAACAATATAACCAAAAGAAGAAGAATCAATGCGCAATACACATGAAAATACTTTGGGGAAAACCTCAGCTGAAAACCCCACTATCTGTATTATCATACAAGGTGGAAATACATAGGAATTATACAAAGCCTTAGCTCTCACAGCTAGCTAGCTCTCAGTACAATCCTCACAGATGCTCAGAGGAAATCTTGGCTTCTCTCCAACCTTCCTCTCTGCCCTCCAAGCTCCTATTTCCTTGTGCTATTCCTTGTGTGTTATAGACATTTTTGGGCACTTCAACCCCAATCATAAATGTCCATAAACTGAGGGCTCCTAAGTCCCTAAAAGTGTTGCTTCACTGCCTAAAGGAACAAGGTCAGCTGATTACATCATCTCCCA